>CAUYQV010044118.1:0-99682 GCA_963574575.1 Galagoides demidoff | reverse complement strand
GGCGGGCGCCTGTGGTCCCAGCTACTTGGGAGGCGGAGGCAGGAGACTCGCTTGAGCCCAGGAGTTGGAGGTTGCTATGAGCTGTGATGCCATGGCACTCTACCCAGGGGGATAGCTTGAGGCTCCGTCTCAAAAAAAAATACATAAATAAAACAAATGAACCAATCTACAAAAGTACTGGGAGACTTGAGGCCAGGAGTTTGAGACCATTCTGGACGATATAGCAAGGCCCATCTCTACAAAAAATATAAAAAATTGTTCTGGTATGGTGACATGCACCTGTAGTCCCAGCTGCTTGAGGGACTGAGACAAGAGAATCATTTGAGCCCAGGAACTGGAGGTTATAGTGAGCTGTGATGACCCACTGGACTTCAGTCGGGATGGCAGAGCTAGATCTTGTCTCTAAATTTTTAAGTCTGGGAGAAAATTTAGGCTGTATTTACCATAAGGCAAGGAAAAGAAGTTTTTAAGCAAAAATTACGAAAGGAATAGAATTGGTAAATTTGACTGATAAACTATGGTCCTATAGTTAATCTGACCATACCCAAACTAAAGTACTGTTATGCCCCAACTCCATCTTGCTAAGGGCTTTCAATACTCCCCCTTTAAGACAGGAAGCTCAGCTGAAAGAGTGTAGTAATAACTAAAAAACCCTCAGCTTCCCCTTGTAAGGATGCCCCTTACCAGGTGTTGGCTCTTGTCAAATTCGGCTTGCATTAAGGACTCTTCCTCCCCTACTGAAAGCCCCTTATAAATGGTTTCCACCCCTGCTTCTAGGGGTGGAGAGACTTTGAGGCATGAGCCCACTTTCTTGGCCCAGCTGACCAATAAAGGACCCTTTGTTTAATTTGGACTCGGTCTGCTGGCGTTTCTCTATTCCACTTGCTTTGGGTATAACAGTACAAAGTACTAAAGATAGACTGAGTATTTGCATAAAAAGACCAAATACATATCCAGAATATGTAATGAACTATAGTAAAAAAAGATAAGCCACCCAAGGGAAAAATAGGCAAAGACTATGAACAGGCAATTTCTAGGAAAGGATATTCAGGTGGGCCTAAAACTTTGCAGGAGGAGTCCCTTACTCTGTTATTGGAGTATCTGTGGTCCCAAAGTGTGCAAGAGAGCGAGGCAAACTCCTTTGTTGTTGTCTTTCTGCCACTTGGCCTAAGGTTTGGGTGCAGTTGTGGGGTAACTGTAGCCCTAGTGTTAGCTTCCTAGCCAGAGCACCAAAATGGGGAGTCCCAGGGAAACGGAAAGTATGAGGGAGACCACATAGCTGTAGGAACTGGGAAATCAACTTCATACCATTGTTTATGAAATTCTGTGTTCACCTCTAACTATGGATTCCATCATAAAAAGCATACCAAAAAATTTGAGAACTAAATTAAGAAACAGACTGCTTCTCAGGCCCCAGACTGCCCACTGGGCGGCGTATATGCAAGACAGATCTGAGTAGCACTGCGAAGGTTTTGAAAATGGAACTCACTTAAAACCCCCAACCACAGAATTCAGGTCAGAACTTGCAACCTAAACCCAATTGAGTTGATTGCCCCTTAAAAAAAAAAAAGGCAAAAATATCAACATTTTCCAGAGAATTTAAATAAGACTCAGACTCTCATAATGTTCAAAATGTCCAGGACACAACTCAAAATAATTTGAAATATAAAATACTAGGACAATCTCAACTCTTATAGGAAAAAGCATTCAACAGATGCCAACTTCATTATGACATAAATATTGAGATTATCTGACAAAGATCTTAAGATAGCCATTATAAAACATTATAAAAGTAAGGATGAACACTTGAAATGAATGGAAAGACAGAAAGTCTCAGTGGCAGTGTCCACACCTCAGGGGGTAGGGCACTGGCCACATACACCAAGGCAGGTGGGTTCGAACCCAGCCCAGGCCAGCTAAAAATAACAATGACAACAGTAACTAGCCAGGTGTTGTGGTGGGCTCCTATAGTCCCAGCTACATGGGAGGCTGAGGCCCAAGAGTTTGAGGTTGCTGTGAGCTGTGATGCCACTGCACTCTACTGAAGGGCAACATAGTGAGAATCTGTCTCAAAAAAAAAAAGTCTCAACAAAGAAATAAAAGATACAAAGAAGAACCATGTGCAAATTTTAGAAACAAATCATACAATAACCAATATAAAAACCTCATTGAATGGGCTTAGTAACAGAATGGAGATAATACGGGGAAAGTGTTGAATTTGAAGATAGATCAATAGAATTATTCAATCTGAAGAACAGAGAAAAAAACTGAAAAAAAAAAAAAACCCAGCACTTAAGAGGCCTGTGAAATAATAACAAATGACCAGCATTAATGTTACTACAGTTGCAGAAGAGAAAAAAGTGTAGTGCAGAAAAAAAATACATGAAGAAAAAAAGCTAAAATCTTCCCAAAGTTGGTGAGAGACTCAAGAAGCTCAGTGAACCTCAAAGAAAACAAACCCAACGAAACTGTGTCAGGGGTGGTGCCTGTGTCTCAGTAGGCAGTGCCTAGGGCTCAGTGAGTAGGATGCTGGCCCCATATACTGAGGGTAGAGGGTTCGAACCCGGCCCAGCCAAACTGCAACAAAAAAATAGCCGGGCGCTGTGGTGGGCCCCTGTAGTCCCAGTACTCTGGAGGCTGAGGCAAGAGAATCACTCAAGCCCAAGAGCTGGAGGTTGCTGTGAGCTGTGAGGCCACAGCACTCTACTGAGGGCAATAAAGTGAGACTCTGTCTCTAAAAAAAAAAAAAAGAAGAAGAAGAAAAAGAAAAAAAGAACTCGTCTCAGATCCTCATAATCCACTGTTGAAAACTAAAGAAAAAAACCTTGAAAGCAGGCAGAAAAGAAAGTGCATCATTTTTGTAAGTAGATAAAAGAATCAAATAACTGGATTTCACATCAGAAACCAAAGGGACCAGAAGGAAGTGAAACAACATTTCGAAAGAGGTGAAAGGAATAACTGCTCTATGTCCTGACTGTGAAAGTGGTTACAAAATGTATATATGGGCCACAATTCATAAAACTAATCACCAAAAAAAGTATAGTTTCTGCTGGGCGCAGTGGCTCACACCTGTAATCCTAGCACTTTGGGATGCCAAGGTGGGTGGATTGCCTGAGCTTAGGAGTTTGAGACCAGCCTGAGCCAGAATGAGACCTCATCTCTAAAAATAGCCAGGCATTGTGGTGGGCACCTGTGGTCCCAGCTACTCAGGAGGCTAAGGCAAAGAGAATCACTTAAGCCCAAACATTTGAGTTTGCTGTGAGCTGTAATGCCATAGTACTCTACAGAGGGTGATAAACTGAGACTCTGTCTCAAAAACAAAAAAAGAAAAGAAAAGAAAAAATTAAGTTTCCATATATTAACTTAAAAAAAATAATACAAATTTTAAAAATCCAATTCAGGAGCCAGGTGCAGTGGCTCACACCTATAATTCCAGGATTCTGGGAGGCTGAGGCAGGTGGATCTTCTTGAGTTCAGAAGTTCCAGACCAGCCTGGCAAGAACAAGACCCTGTCTCTACTAAAAATAGAAAAACTAGCCTGGCATTGTGGTGGGTGTCTATAGTCCCAGCTACTCCAGTGGCTGAGACAGGAGGATCACTTAAGCCCAAGAGGTTGAGGTTGCTGTGAGCTGACACTCTACTCAGTGTCAGAGTGAGACTGTCTACAAAACAAGAAATAAGTGCAATTCAGAAGTAGGTGTCTCCGGCAATCAAAACAATATTTTAGTACACAAAGAAATGTCTTTGCTGTTTTTTCATCTGTACTCTCAGCTTATTCAGATAGCTTAAAGTTACTAAAAATGTTAGAAGTTCTTTTTCTTCTTTTTTTTGAGACAGAGTCTCACTATGTCACCCTTGGTAGAGTGCCATAGCATCACAGCTCACAGCAACCTCAGACTCCTGGGCTTAAGTGATTCTCTTGCCTAAGCCTCCCGAGTAGTTGGGACTACAGGGACCACCACAACACCCGGCTACTTTTTTGTTGTAGTTGTCATTGTTGTTTAGCAGGCTCTGACTGGGTTCAAACCTGTCAGTCCCAGTGTATGTGCTTGGCGCTGTAACCACTCAGCTACAGGTACTGAGCCTAGAGGTTCTTGAAGCCACTACACTAACCTTACCTTGCACTAAAGTTAGGCACTTCTGCAGGAATTTTAGCTTCTTTTCTAAAGGTGTTCCAATATCACTAAGTCTTTGTCTTTATTTATTTATTTATTCTTGAGACAGAGTCTCACTTCGTCACCCTCAGTAGAAGGCCCTGGCATCATAACTCACAGAAACTCAAACCCTTGCACTCAAGAGAGTAGCTGGGATTACAGGTACCTATCACAATGCCCAGCTACTCCATTTTTAAGAAATGGGGTCTTGTTCTTGCTTAGGCTGGTCTTGAACTCCTGAGCTCGGGCAATACACCAGCCTCAGCCTCCTAGAGCTCTAGGATTACAGGCGTAAGCCACTGCACCTGGCCCCTGAGCCTTTGTCTTTAATTATAAGAAAGCTTACCACTCATGAGTTTAAGACACAAATGTGCTTGGGAATATCATGCACGAACTAGCAGAATTTATGAGTTATACTGACATCATTGTTTATTAATCGTGTATGAACTAATCCTCATGAATGAAATGTATTCTAATGGAACAGACTGCATTTGGTAACAGTGGGGAAAGAATACATGAGACTGAGGTGTTCTAAGGCAATTTCTTTGTATAGGAAGTGGGTGATGAAGGTATTGATTAACATAAATCTTTGGGAAAGCAAAGATGAATGTTGGAATTTCCTGGGTAATTACTAACAATGAAAATAGAACGTATAACTTAGAACCTATCTGAGGAGAAATGAAATTATTAAAACATATACCTAGTCAAAAATAAGGGAAAAGAAGAGCAAGAAATATGGAACATCTGAGACCAATAGTAACCATGCAGATTATGAGTTAAATTGAAATGTACTGGTAATTATCAGACTGCAAAATTACAACACAATTGATGGTATTTATGAGTGATGTGTTAGAAAGTAAAAAGACTGAAAATAAAAAGGAGGGAAATGTACCAAGTAAATATTAACTGGCTAAGCCAGTTTTCCACAGATGTCCTTCTGTGACTAATAGAACAAGCACACGAAAATTAGCAGTAGTATTAGTATTTTTTTTATTAAATGATAGTTGTGTACATCAATGCAATCATGAGGCACAGTGTGGTGTTTTCATATACAATTTGAAATATTTTCATCAAACTGGTTAACATAGCCTTTATGTCATTTTCTTAGTTATTGTGTTAAGACGTTTATATTCTACTTTTAGAAAGATTCACTTGTACCCTTGTAAGATAAAACCATAGGGGTGAGTTCTTACATATTGACAATAGATAACAGCAGGTACCTTTTGTACTTGAAAGTCGGTTTTACTGGATATAGAGACTGGCATGTTCCTTTTCTCGAGCATTACAAATGTGTTTTTCTGTTTTCTTGAGGCAGTAAAGCATTCAAGAGACTGTCTCAGCTTAACATACATACAGTATGTATGTAAAAGCTGTTCAAGTCTGATGATAACTCTAATTTTTCTACATAAGCAGTTTGTTCTTTTTTCCTAGATGCTGAGATTTGTTTTGCTTTGAAGTCCAGTTAGTTTCTTGTGGTACTCTAACAAATTATCAGAAAATTGATGGCTTAAGGTGTCAGAAACTTTTGCTTTCACAGTTCTGGAGGCCCAAAGTCCCAAGTCAAGGTGCTGTCCAGACCACATTCCCTCCAAAAGCGGGAGCTGCTTCCCGCTGGGTGAGGAGCTGCTTCTTGCCTGGGTCGGGGAGGATGTTAGGGTAGACCAGCATCCTGCTAAAACTCTTACAGTGTGAGACAGCAGCAAGGGGACATGCTATGAAATTCTCTCACTTCTTTTCTGTTTGCTTAGAGTCATAGGCTCCCTGTACACACATAGAAAGAGAAAGGCTGACATTGCCATAGGAATCCTGTGTGAGTTTCTTGTAGGGTTGATAATTTGGAGAGTGTGTTATGTAGTGGTTCAAAGCCTGGGCTTTGGAATCATGGTCTTTATTTTGCTGTTTACTTAGCATCTTTGTGACTCATTTTTCTCCTTGATATAATAGGAAAAATAGGCTTCTTCTCACATAAAGGATCATGTGTAGTATCAGGTGCAGATTGAGTACAAAAAATAATTGTTATGGTCAATAATAAGGAGACTTTATATATGTTAAGCTGAGACAGTCTCTTTTTTTTTTTTTAGATAGGGTCTTGCTGTATTGTCCAGGCTGGAGTATTGGCATCATCATATTTTGCTGTAACTTTGAACTCCTGGGCTCAAGTTATGCACCTGCTGGGACTACAGGTGTGCACACCACACCTGACTAATGTTTACATTTTTTGGTAGAGATAGATTGCCCAGGCTGATCTTGAAGTCATGGCCTCAAGCAATTCTCCCACCTCAGCCTCCCAAAGCAGACATAGTCTGTTTTGAAGCTGTCGTTATGGGAGCTCTGATGGGTGGGAGATTGGGGGGGTAGTAAAAAGTCTGATGGACCTTTGGGGGAAGGACAGGAGAGGAGACGGGGTGTGTGGGTGTCCTCATTGGCCTGTTTTTTGGCTGAGTCCGTGTGTGTTGGGGTGAAAAGGCAAGTGAAGCAGACCAGAGTGTGTGTGTGGGATGAGGTGTCGTGCTCAGAGGAGGTCTAGAAGCAGCACACCCAAGTTTGACTTAGGGAGCAGTTGACAGTGTCATCCCAGGTGACGAGTCACAAATTAGAGATGGCAGCAGTTGGAGGACAGGGTAAGGGAGGGCATGCACAGAGGGTAGCCCAAAGCCAAGGTTAAGTGAAAATAAGGGTGAGCTCCCTACAAGAACACATCCTGTCTTGGCTGTGGTAAGAATAAGTGACACACAGAGGTCCTCAAATACTTAGTGATCATTGAATGACTGTCAGCCCTTGGAGCTCTGAAAACCATGTGACTCTTGTATGGCTAGCAGGTCTCAGATTATAGGTCCTCCTGCTTTGAAAGGGCAGTGCCCTGACTAGGACATGTGGGGCTGGGCTCAGGGGAGAAGTGTGGAGGGAGGTTGTGGAGAAGCAGAGCCGAGTTGAGAAAATGAAGGGGAATGTCTGGCATCAGGCCTATGCCCTGCCCAGGTAGCTTTTTTCTACAGGTTTCCTGGGGTTGGGGTTACGCCCTGCTGTTGGGTGGAAGGTGTATGCACAGCTGATGCTGCCTGTGTCCTCACTCAGACCTGTGGACTGCAACTGCTTTTTGTCTTGGGGACACCGGGCAACACATGGAGTTGGCACATGGTGGTTGTCACCAGTGCATATTTGCTCATGCAGTGAAACAGTGTCAGAACCAGTCAGCTTTTTGTTTGGAAACAGTTTCAGAGGGTTCTCTCTGTTTACTAGCTCTGGGGCAAGTCACTTAACGTCTCTAGCCTCACTTTCTCCTTCTAAAACTGGGAGGGAGACAGAAAGTACTAGCAGTGCCTTACAGGGTTGTTACTGTGAAGAATGGGGGTGAGGGGTGGAGAAGATTCTTGGCACCAATGGGGGTGAGGGGTGGAGAAGATTCTTGGCACCGTGCCAGCCACATTTGAAGCACTTTGTATCCATTAGTTACTGTTACTGTTTCAGTGGCAGATAGAAAGGGTCCACGTGGCTCACTGATGTAGCTGGTATCCTGTTAACATCAGTTTCTGTTTCTTAGTTTCATAGCATCAGATAATATAATTCAGGCTTTCATTTTAAAGATGAGGAATTAATGCTCTGGAAAGATCCGGTGATTTTTCTCAGGATCTCATGGGATTACAATGTGGTCCTCACTCTGCTGGGGACGATGATGTATCCTTTGCTGTACTTGGAGTCACTTTATGTAACTGTCCTATTTTATGGACTACAGGGAAGAATTTTCCATTCAGATTTAGACTGTTTTTATTAAGGTAGGAATTGCTCCCTACTTATCAGGAGCACTCCACCAAGGTATGAATGTTATTTTCCCAATTTGGAGAGAATAAACTCAAGATTTAGAATCTAGAAACTTTAGTTACAGGTTTTTGATTCTGGTGGCCTATGGAACCTTGGAAAAGTGACTTTACCACTCTGGGCCGCAGTCTTCTTATCTGTTAAATGAGAAGCTTGAGTTCTTTGATTTCGAGGGCTCCTGCACTCTCTGATTTCCTAACATACATACATTTTATGTCTCACACAAATAGAATAGATTATGTTAGAAGAATTAGTCAGTATGAACAAGCAAAATAATTTTTACAAAAAGAAAAAGACAGATGAGTAGAGATAGCATAAAATCAACTCTGTTCCCTGAAGATTTTACTAACTCTTAAAAACTCTCAGGCGTTTCATGGAAGTTTCAGACCAGCTTACCTTCCTCATGGCACAAATATCCTGCGTATTAGTCAGGGTTCTCCACAGAAACAGAACCAATAGACTATATATAGATGTATATAAAAGGAGATTTATTATGGGAATTGGGTCATGTGATTATGGAAGCTGAGCAATCCCATGATCTACCATCTGGAGAACTGGAAAAGTTGATGGTCTTATTTAGTTCAAAGCCAAAGACTTGAGAATCAGAGAAGGGATTGGTGACACCACGTCCCAGAATGTGAAGGCCCATGAGCCAAGAGCTCTGATGTCCATGGGCAGGAAAAGATGGATGTTTAAGAATTTGCCTTTGGCCTTTTGATCCTTGCTCATGCTGAGGAGGGTAGATCGTCTTTGATCAGGCTCTTGATTCCCATACTGTTCTCTTCTGGAAACACCCTCACCCTCATCCAGACCTATCCATAATACTTCCCAGCTATCTGGGCACCCCTAGCCCAGTCCAGTTGACACATCAATCACCATCGCATTCTGCATTATACCCTAGAGTTTTCTGTCCTGGGCACCCCCCCAGCCCAGTCCAGTTGACATCAATCACCATCGCATTCTGTATTGTACCCTAGCGTCTTCTGTCCTGGGCACCCCCTAGCCCAGTCCAGTTGACACATCAATCACCATCACATTCTGTATTGTACCCTAGCGTCTTCTGTCCTGGGTACCCCCTAGCCCAGTCCAGTTGACATCAGTCACCATCGCATTCTGTATTGTACCCTAGCGTCTTCTGTCCTGGGCACCCCCTAGCCCAGTCCAGTTGATGTCAGTCACCATTGCATTCTGTTTTGTACCCTAGCGTCTTCTGTCCTGGGTACCCCCTAGCCTAGTCCAGTTGACACATCAATCACCATTGCATTCTGTATTGTACCCTAGCGTCTTCTGTCCTGCCCTTCTTAGTATGGAGCAAACTCATGGGGGGCAGCAACTGTCTCCCACTCATTCTATTCCACTCCCACCAAGTAAGTGCAGTCCTTTGAGGAATAGGTGGAACCGACTGAGTTTTGTTAATACCATTTGAGTTTAAACCCAAAGGTGTATTAACGACCGCATATCTTAAGTTGATTACTATATTTTTCTCTTTAATTCTCTCAGACATCTTAGAAATAGGATTTTTCCTTGTATGCTTTTTGTGAAGGAAACACTGTACAGTGACGTGTGGGGTCAGGAATCATGTGAGTCCCCATTTTTAGTAACACGGCACGTTTGATCTTTATCCTTTCTGTCCTAGTGGACTCAGAGCCCCCAGTTAGTGACCAGATCATGGGGGTTTCTCTACATTTGAGAATTCTCTGCTCTTCCTTGTAGAAAGAGGAGGCTCTGATCGTCACTGATAGCCTCCATATCTGTAAAGAGAATTCAATGAATTCAGTGTAGTGACCAATTATTTTGGAAACTTACTGGTAAAGAGTTTCTAGCCATGAACAGTAACTTGTTTTGAGAGAAAGAAGCTTTCTTCCTGCAGTGGTATTTTTAAAGTTTTAAATTATGAACAAAATTCAAAAGAAATGTCTTTATGATTCTGGGTGTGTTGATGAATATTATATTTATATTATTTGTTGGTATCAAACATTTTATTATCTGTCTTTATTTTAATGTATTGTCAGAGTCTGCATACTTAAGTACGTCTGAATCTGTATCTTACCACCAAGGGTGAAATAACTTCAGCCGTGCGACACGGCCAGGCATTTTAATCACGCATCTTGGAGATACAAAACTCAAATTGGTCAGCATTGCTTCCTGGTGCTGACATCTGGCTGGTTCCCACATTCCTGTGGAGTCTCTGTAAGGAAGGTTATTTAAAGCTGTCGTTGGGCCCAGTCTACCAGGGAGCCAAAATGGAAAACCCATTTGGACCACGCTGCATGTTAAGTTCCAATGAATTCTTCCTGGTTCAGAACTTTGGGGGGATTCGAGTTAACGTGGGTTAAACCTCCATGCACAGCTCCAGAGGGGCTGCTCACAATGTAATGTGTACAGTTCTGTAGAGTATAAGGGATTCCCCTGGAGGTGGAAAACAAGGTGTTCCTCTTTGAATATCCCAGGAGGACATGGTGGTGCTTCCCATGTGTTACGTTTGCAGCTATAAGAGCTGTCACAGGTGATATCAGCACCTTTCCAGTGGTTTCTCTTTGGAATGTACAGTCTGTGAAACTAGGTTGCAGTCTCGTTTTTTGTGACCAACCTTATGGAACCTTTTGTTTAGAACCTAAAGCTGGTTGATTCTAACCTGCGGTGGGATTCCAGAACATTTCAGGTTCCCTTTCTCTTTTGTGTGTTTCCCCTTGTCTCATCCTCACCTGGTTTCTCCCCAGTCCTCAGGTATAAAGGCCATCTCTAAAGTGCTACCAAAGGAATAATCTACTTCCAAAACTGCCACACCAGGAAACTATGGAGACGAGAGCCGGGCGCCCCATCTTCTTGATATGTTGGGTTATCCTGAAAACACGTCTGTTGCGTCATCTGATGTCATCTGATCCCGTCTCATTTATTTCTCCTTTTTCATATTATCTACTTCATGCCAAAGCACAAGGGGAAAAAAACTGAACCTATTTTAAATAGATAATATGTGCTTCCTCCTGTGAGTTATCTAGAAATACTTAGCTCTTTTTCTAGGAGTTTTTGATTCTTTGATTTTTTTTTTTCTGAATTTACTCCACTGAAATACTGACTGCCCCCTTGCAGCCCTGTTTTATCTCTGTGCTTAGATAAGCCTGAGCGTGATTTCTTAACGCACATTTCCATCTGTCCTGGGTGATGTGTGGTTGATGCTACTTTTAGAAGAATCTCCAAGGTAGAGATTATTGGCACATGGAACATGATCAGTTGATATCTAGTCAATAAGTGGCCAAAGGAGTCCTTGATCATCTTTCTTCTGAAATTATTGAGCTCATTGATTCCTTTCTGAGCATTTTCCTACTGATTCCGTTCCTGGCTAGAGAATAAATAATCATAAATCTTTGGTACCATGCCCATACCCTCCCCCACCCCTGCTTGCCCCACAAATATTTCCCCTCTAAAGATTTTGCTTCCTACTGTTTATTTTGTCCTGATCCAGTGTTCATCCAAATAGCATTCCTAAAGAGAATGGAGACAGAATATCAGCCAAGGCTCTCTGACGTTTAACAGTGCACGTCAATACATTTTCTTAGTTATTGAGTTGAATTTTGAAATGCATTCTACTCTGGAAGTGCCTGGGCAAAGCATGGTTGAACATTGCTTTAGGAATTTAAACAACAGTTTGTTCTCAGTGCTCCATGAAGCTCATACTTAACAGTTTATGGGTAGCGGGACCATTAGAGGATGTGATTAACCCAGCGAGATTTACCAGTGTTGTGATTAGGGTCAGCGGGGCAGCAGGAGCCGGTCAGTGGTGCAGCCTGCTTCCATTTTCCCCGGTGTGTTTCGCTGGGGTGGCTTTTGTACTCCTAAATAGCCCATTCTATTTTGGTAGACCTTTTCTCCCTGCTCTTTTAACAGTGCAGTTTCCATACAAGACTCACAATGAACTCACCGTTCCCGAGTGGAAGGGAGTGGCTGGTTGGATAAATAAGGCCTGTCATCACTTGGTCTCGGCGTGTCCTGGGCTTTGTGGGTGTCTCTCGATTTTTGTCTAACTTAACTACCCTCCCTGCAGACACAACCTGGAGTCCTTTGTTGCCCTAAATATTTTTTTCTTAAAGATCTTTTATTAACTTTTTTCTTTTCTGCTCTAATTCTTCTCCCTCTTACCTACTTTAACATGTGGACCTATAACAATAGCGAGAAGGAAAAATACTTTCTGGGGGTGCGATCAGATGAAGCAACGACTTGAACTTCTCTATTAAAGGGAAAAAAAGGTGTGAACTTTGTTACTTTCTCTCCAGCTGAGTAAGCGTTTCTTGAAAGGACACAATGAAATCATCAAAAAGAACTAGTTTTCCCTAAATTTTTAAAATTATTTAAGGCCTTAATTAACAACTGCTTGCGGTTTGTTGGCTTTTTTGAAAACATCAGGTTCTAAACTTTTACTACAAATTAAAAATAAAGTTCTTAAAAATCTTGACTTGACCAGATAGGAAACAGTTTAAAAACCTTTAAAGGCGGATTGAGAAAAACCACGCTTTAGTTTCCCTAATTAAATCCTGTCATCGTGAACCTTGGCTTCTGAGCTTTGCTTGTCTTTGAGAAGAATAGAAGTTTTTCTTTCTAATTAATTAGTTACTTGTGGTGTTTTAGGAGAAATTAATTCAGGGGACATGAGGGGGGGTCATCCGTTATCTTTTGATTTTGGTGACTTTCAGATGGATGGTCTGCCAGTTTCTAGCTTACTATCTTTCTTGGTAATCAAACCTCTTAATTTTGTAGGTGGCCTGTAGAAGCCACCCTGTAGCCAGGCATCACTGTATTACTAGATTTTGATTCATTGTTGATAAGAGGAAATACCACGGTCAGCTTCTGGGAAGTTTCCTGAAAAAGGAAGGCTTCTTTTTCCTTTGCTTCTTTTTGAGGGGAATGAAGACATGATGGCTGGGTTTAGGCAGTGATCTTGGACCATGAGGTGTGTCTCAGTTACGTCAGGCTGCTTATAACAAAAATGCCATACACTAGGTGGCTTAACCAATCGGAATTTATTCCTTATAGTTCTGAAAGCTGGAAAGGCAAGATAAGATATCAGCAGATTTGGTGTCTGGTGAGAGCTTTCTTCCTGATTTGTGGAATTAACCTTCTTGATGTATCATCACATGATGAAAAGAGAGCTCATCTCTCTCCTATCTCCTCTTACAGGGAGAGTAATCTCATATATGAGGGCTGCATGCTCAGAACTGTATCACCTCCCAAAGGCCCTACCTTCTAATCCCATCACATTGGAAATTAGAACATCAAGCTATGAATTTTTCAGGGGCACACATTCAGTCCATAGCAGGGTATGAGCCATGCACAGGGTGTATTTTAACCACAAGATACCAGGAGGTCCTAGATTGCCTTTGTAAGTCAGAGGGAGACTCCTGTTTTGTGTAGCCCTTTTCATCTGTGGTCTGCTCTCCCATGAAGCTGAGAATAGTCTTAGCTGATATACCTATGAATCTATTTCATCTTGTTTGGTAGGAGAGTTTTTGAGTTTTTTTTTAATATAACATCAGACTGTGTATCTTAGAGAAGACTCCTTTATTCAGTAGACTAGAAAATCTTAACTCTTAAAAAAAAGTGTATGCTATTTCTACAGCGTGTAAGATCTTAGACTTCATGTAGGAAGCCACCACCATTGTGATATATTTTTTTAAAGCCACAAATATGCTCCTCTCCTTCTCCTTGGTCCTTTCTTTCCCCTTGCCTGATAATTTGGTCCCAAACCCATGAAATGGTACAGAAAAAGAGGGGTGTTCAGAGGATGTTGGCCAGGGATGGAGTATGGGAACCTGATTGGTGAGGAGCGTACCCGTGTGCATGTCAGAGCCTAGACAGGGGTAGGAGGGGGGCTGGTGTAGAGTCAGTGTCAGAGTACAGAAAGGAGGAGGAAGGTGTGGCCGGGATCTTTGTTACTGCAGTGAAGCCATTGTCGGATCCTGCAAAGGATTCATGAGATCTCACAGCGCCTTTCCCTTTAGGGCTTACCAAGGCGCAGGATGAGGTTCCACAGGAGAAAGCAAGCACAGGGAAGCATGGCCAGCCTGAGAGGCTCAGGGTCGCAGTCCCCAGTGTCACTCCTTAGTTGCACAGGACTCACTTTGTCTCCAGGTTACGACTCATCAGACTTGTGTGAGGGATCTTGGTTTCAGGAGAGCCTGGTCAGAAATGGCCAGTGGTGACTTATGTATGCTGGTCATGTAGCCAGCACAGGCCCTGTGGTCAGGTGTATGGCATTGATCTACACTCTCTCCTCCTTAGTTTGACTAAGAGTCAGTACCAGACTTGCAGGTGTCCCCGCCATGAGCATAGAGCCATCCCAGGCTCATTTTAAGGTAACTATATTATGCAGTTATGTATAGGTGTATTGATCAAATAAGCACATAGGCTAAAGGCAAGGGACACCAGCGTTCCCACTGCTAGAGGTGAGAATGACAGATATGGAACGAGAGAAAACTAGAATGAGCCCTGTGATGTATTGGAATTGGATATATTGGGGTGAACTTACAGTTTTTAATAATATAAATAGATAGTGAAATCAATATTGATATCACAAAAGAGAGAGTGTCTAGCTGTCTATGTGTCTGTGTATTCCCTGTCTCTGTCCTCTGAGAGGCTGAGAGGACTGACCCTCCAACAGCAGTGAGACCATCTGGGGCCCAGATTTAGGCTTGTAAATACCATTTGCCACAAAAAGGAACCAACTCTTGGGAGAAATGGCTCACTCCAGGGATATGGTAGGAACAATATAAAATGAGCCTGAATATCTCATGCCTGAAAGCCCAGAAGTGTTTAGAGAACAAGGAGATGTGTCAAAAGGACCTACAGGCCAGCTTGGATGGACTCCCACTGGCCAAGCCTGGGATAATTTGAGCATCAATGTCAATAATAAGTATATGTTATGACCTATTGGCTAAGATAGGAAACCACAAAGCCACAGAATTATAAATAAATAATCACCATCTCTCAATGGCAACCCACTTGGTGTTTTGGATTGGATAGTTCTGTTGTGGGTTGGGTTGTCTTGTGCACTGTAGAAATCTAGCCACATTCTTCGCCTCTGTTAGGTGTGGTAGAGGGTAAGCAACTGGTGAGGAAGTGGCTAAGGACAGACAGTGGAACTGAATTGTAGCTGGGAACCAATTGCAGGTGGGACTTGTTCCTGGTGGGAACAGGCACGAGGAGTTCCTAGTAATCTTTAATTGGCTTGGAGCTCATTACCATCTAATTAGCATAACATGAGTGGAGCTTTTCTGAAGGATTTTGGGGAAGATGTATGTGTGGAAAGGAAAACCGTTAGGTAACCTGTTATGTAATAACCCCAAAGGTGGGAAACAACAACCTCTCCTGCCCAGAGAAAGGCAGGGCAAGTTAGTGAGCACAGAAAAGGCGCATGTGCGGAGACTTCAGGGTCTTTTCCACTTTGGAGACTGACCCGTTCCTCTCTGGAACGCATTTTCTCTTTGTGTACCTTCCTCCTTCACTTCACTTCATGTAGCGTCTTTCTTTTTCCTGCGATGAACTGTGGGATTGCTTTGTTATCTGTGATCCCTCCTTCATTGGCTGGATCCACACCAGGACTCATTCATGACACTGGGAACTGTGGGGCCAGGGGACACATCCGGACACACCTGACAGGCCCAGCAAACCATCCAGTGATCATCCAATGATCCAATCTCACATGAGCCATGGACGACATTTTAGATTTTTTTAGTGACCACCATTGTTACAATGAAAAATTTCTCCAGACATTGAGGCAAGCAGGTAAGATTGCCCTGGTTGGCGACCTCTGACACGTGAATAAATTCAGAGATTGGTAGGGAAAAGGAGATTGGCATAGTTCTAAGTCCCCTTCCCTCTCCTCTGAGAATTCTTCCTAATTCCAAAGGGGAAAAGAATAGATCAGCAATGGATAAGCATGGAAAATGTAAGTGATCAAAGGAACGATCTTCAGCAACAGGACAAATTAAAGCCTTGTGCCGTGGGATAGGATATAATGAAAAAAGCCCAGTGCATTTCTGCAATATTCTACCAAAGATGCCTAATGAAGATCTAATCAGGAATCAAGGATTGAGAAGTTCACTAGAGGGACGTAACACAAAATAGCTTTGCCTGAAGCCTTCACAGTTACCTAAAGGAGATGACAGACCTGATGGCTATTTGTGTCTCTCATAAAAGAAACGACAGGGGTGTTTGGTGAAACTTGGATGGGGGCTCAGGATTAGGGTCACCATGTACCAGGCTAACTTTTTGATTTTGATGGTGGTTGCACTGTGATTATATAGGAGAGTGTATTTTTTTGTGGGAAGTATACCCTGAAGTTTATGGACATCAGGTCAGCAGCTCAATCTCACTGGTTCAGGCTGGGAAAGCAGGTCTTTGTGTTTTATGTTGAACTTTCCTGTTAATTTTGTGAGGGCTTTAAAACTCACATGCAAAACTTGTGGTCAGGAGTGATGGATACTCATTTTATTAAAAGGATCCTGGGCTCCAGCATTGGGACCCTTCCTGAGAAAAGTTTTTGTTCTTTTATGTGCCTTTAAAGGAAAAAACCTCTACCACATTAATAGAATGTTCTTTTAGAAAGAATACTGGAAAAAAAATCTAAGTCCGTATCGACCGACCAATACAGTAAATTCTAGAACCCGAAGTGGAAGATGCATCACTTTTCTCTGTCCTTCTCCTTCTCTCTCTCTTACTTTTGTGGATATTCCTGTGTGTGTTTTCTTTATGGTAGGAAGGACCGTTCTTTAAGCCAACCTAACCTTGTTGAACAGATTAAGCCTCGGTGATGATGTGCGAAGCTGAACAGTGAATCTGCATTTCAGACCAGTGCTTTGAACTGTCAGCCACAATATGTTTCAAGAACATTGTGAAGGGTCTTTGCTCTGATTCTCCCATAGTGTGTCTAGGAATTTCTGGATGGATAAAGCACACAGATGAAGTAACAGGCCCCGACGTTCTGTCCCATGATGTTTCTGTTGTGATGGGGGTAGCTTGCTTATCTATCTATCTATCTAGGTGGCTTGCTTATCTATCTATCTAGGTAGCTTATTTATCTATCTATTGGGGTAGCTTGCTTATCTATTTATCTATCTCTCTAGGTAGCTTGCTTATCTATCTATCTATCTATCTATCTATCTATCTATCTATCTATTGGGGTAGCTTGCTTATCTATCTCTCTAGGTGGCTTGCTTATCTATCTATTTTTAATTGGCACGTAGGGAAGGCCTTTGCGTCTCTCTATACTCTTGGCTGGTTCTTCTTACTGTTACCTATAAATGGAGATGGATGGCCAAGATTAGGCAAGCAGACCAGACCCCCAAGCAAAGCTAACCGGCCCTTGTCACATTTGATCCCGTGACATTAATCTCATCAGCCCTAACTTGCTCTGCTAATTGCACTGTTAATTACGTGACTTTTCTTCATTTGGTTTAACATGTAGCAGATCAAGTGCTCTGTACATCTGAGCTTCTGTTTGGGTGAGCGCTAACACTTCAACCCGTGAAAATAATTTAGCGGTTTTTACCCTGTTAGGAGCGTGGGTACAATCTGGGTGCATTGACTGACTGTGTGACTTTTTGTTTTCTTTCCTTTTAGTTTCTTTGTCCCATATCACACAACTGGTCCTCAGCCACAACAAGCTAACAAGTAAGTGACCGTTCTCATTGGTTAAACTTTCTGACTTCAGGGTGGTATATTACAGTCCTGCTGATTCTGTTGTTGTTTCCTTTGAAGGAAATAATGACAAATGGTTCTTTGGGGAAACTTGAAGTTTGTTTTGGTGACACCACGATACAATAACATTTTGTCTTCCATATTTTGTACTTTGCAATACTTTGAAGGTTCTGTCATACTGTGTTTGGTAAACTGAAGATAGAAAATGATGTCGTTGCTCTGGAAATGGTTCTATTCAGGGATGGTACATTCTGTGGTGACCTCAGCTGCCCGGTCATTGGTTAGTATTATGTAAGGAGAACTTAACTTATTGAAGAAAAAATCAGAATGAGCTTTTCATGTTCATGTATATTTCCTCCTCAAAAGAGAAAGCTCACCATTGAATATGCTTTTCTCCTTTCTGCTCGATAGAGGGAAAAACACAAAATTATGTACGTTATATACAACTTACAAATCATGCAAATTATATACAAAATAATATGCAAATGTATTTTGTATTTGCATTTTTCAGTTTTTTGAGTCTGGTTTCCCTCTCTTCCCCCCGCCTCCCCCAAAAGAAAACAATGATAATTTTCTTGGGCATCAGTAGTGTCATGGTCTGTTTTTATAAGAATATCGCGTATGAAAGATGGGCCATTTTATTCTTAGAGCTGTGACTTTAAAGATTTTAATGACAGAGCCCCACTGTCTTTCTGATTCCTAATTGACTGTCACTCCTTTGTGCTTGCCATATTTCCTGCAGACTTGAATGATTTTCTAATCATGTGGCAAGAATTTGTTAGGGGGCTGTCCGAGCCCGGGTGAAATTGAGCCGAATGTCATATTGAGGGATTTGTGTCGTGAATTGATGTGTGTATGTGCATTATATGGAGCTTGAGGCAATGTCACAGAGCTGTTGATTATGGAGAATTAAGAGTGGCAGCAAAAGCCCCTCGTGTGCAAGAAACAGGCGGATTAGTTCATTCTTAGCCAGAGTGCATATTTGTAAGGCAGAGGCTGAGGAGCACAGTTGTCACATTTAAGCAGTGACACCCACAAGTCGTGTGTGTGATCATTGTTGTAACAGGTAATAGGTTGCCAGCTCCATTGTTCTTGTAGCAAATGGTTCCACGGTCCATGGAGACCCTAATCCCAGTTTCGAGGGGATTAGTGGTTTGTTTTGAAGGGTGAGCCGCACTGATCCCTAAATTCCCCAAGATTTTGTGAGCAGAAATTTCTGCTACCTTATGTCACATAGTTCATAAAAGTATATCTTAATTGCTTAGCTGACCATGGTTAGGTGTGGGTCACTGTTATAGCAAGCCAGTTTCTATTTACACAAAAAGCCAAACAGCCTTCGTTCTTATTATATCTGTCATCGATCTGTTCTTTAAAAAAAAAATCTTTCAAATAGTGTAGTTTATTTCTTTTCTGCATGTTCACAAAGGTAGAAATTCAGAGATCGATAGATCAATTTTGTTCTCCAGGCATATAATATTAGATTAATTTAGAGAGGCATACGTAGGGCATTAAATTCTGTTGTCCGTTGAAGAGGTTGGCCACGAATGCATTTAAACTTTGTATTTTTTCTGTGCCCATTTTTTTCCCTCCTACTCCATTTGAGACACTTTTGACCTAATCCAGTAAACTCTAATTAATCGTCTCGGTAAATTCTGTTTCAAGCCGTTGTGAATAGTGTCAGTGACATCCAATCTGTTTCACGAAGGTCAAATTAGCATCTTTTACTATTTTTCTGGCATTTAAATGAATGACTTTGCTACGGTTTTTCAAGTGTTTATAGTAAATATGTCCATTTGATGGAAATATAAATATGCATTAAATGTAAGTGGCTGAGCACACCCTCCTGTCACTTTTTATCGTAATCAGTGTCTTTCACTTTCTGTTGTTTTTAATAGGGACTGGCTGACAACGTCACATTAAAACCATTGGGACTTAAACAATAAACCCCTCGGCACTGCTCTGATCTTGCAAAAATATTTGTGTTTTTCTCTTAGTTTGCCAATTACACCACTCTCTGACATCTCCTCCTGTGTGCTCATGGGGTGAATGACTGGTTTGCTCAAACTGGGATCTTGATTTGGGGACATTGACTCCGCTTACCTGAGTTAATAACAGGGTCAGAACAGTGTAGTACTAGGTTGACTTCCTTTTTCTTGCTGGTGGGTTTGAACTTGACAGGTGCACTCGAGGCAGTACAATGGCGACCTGGGGGATGCTGAAGGTGGACTGTGTGATCCCGGAACGCCTCAGATTTTGTGAGCAGAAATGCCTAAAGTTTTCTATACTGCCATTCAATGAAAAATATTGTTAATTGCTGTTAGAGGTTCATCTCGAGTAGAGTGAACCTATTTAAATTTAAACCTGGTGGATTGGGGCAGTGTTGATGGGATTTTGGTGAAATCAGTGGGGGAGTTCATCTGTCTGCAGCAACCTTCCTAGATATCTTGTATATTCATAATGTCTTTAAGGAGATTGGAGGATGAGTAGCAAGGGAATCTTTTTCTTCTGTCTTTTTGCTGTGATTGGGTGAGTATGAACAGATGTTCTTTCTGGCCCAATGGGAAGAATTTCAGAGTGAAGAGCCTTTTGGAAATACCATATTCCCTGCACACCTGGCTGGAATGCTGCACACACCTGACAGAAGTTCTCTCTCTCTCTCTACCCACTTCCACCTAATCCAGCACCACATGCCATGCCAGCTTTCCACCCAGTTGTTGCTGCGAGACTGATCTTCTCTCCCCATGCAGGCTCCGACTGAGTCCATGGCCTGCTCCTGGCTCCTCTCCCATCCTCTCCCCTGCACAGTCCTCTCCATCCTCTCCCGGAGGCCCCCTCACTGTGCTGAAACCTCCCTCCCCTCTCCGCTCTTGCAAGTGGACTTTCTGAAATCCACTCAGCACCGCCCCTGTCCTCTCTCCCTCTGCATTCTTTCCGTCTGCACACTGATTTTAAGCTTCTGTGAAAGCAGCACTGGCTCTCACTCTTACTGAATGCCCATGGCAGAGCACAGAGTGGCTTCCCAGTAACTGGTATAAATTGATGAATCGTTGTTCTAAGGAGGCGCCTGGCTGACAGGGCAAGCCAGAGGGGAAACAGCTGTCCTCAGGTAAAGTGGGGGAGCATTGGGACCATGTGGTTTCCTCCTGGTTAACCGGAGTGGGGACTCGAGTAGCTGTGGCTGTGTGCTCATTTCACACACACTGGACTGTGAACGCTGTAAAGATACATGGCCTCGTGTCCACGAAATCGACATCCATGTCATCTTTCCAGCCACATCACAGTTAAGGAATGATGTGTGGTGCCTGAGGCACTCTGGTACATTAGAGGAAGGAGCCACAGGTGGGGAAACTGGCGTCCTGACCACCACGGTGCCTCCTTCCACCTGGCAACCCTGGTGGGCTGTGCTGTGCCCTGAGTGTGCCTTCTTCCAGAAAGCCTTCCCTCACTACTCCAGGGCAAGGTCTGTTCTCTTTCACTTGAAGTTAGTTTTATGTATTTAAAGCCCCAGATTATTGCCTGATTTGCTCATCCAGTGAATTGCATTGTAAATTGCCAGAGGTTGGAGACCTTGTCTCACACTTACTTTGAGTCCCGCTTCTATAGAAGTGCCCAAAGCCTATTGCACGTGTAACAGGAGCAGTTAATGCTGGTTGACTGGTGGGTTCTTTAGGCGATGAGCCCTCTGAGATGCCCTACCCAGGGAATGCCTGCTGGAAGTGCTACTCTGGGAAGGGAAGGCAGCACTCACTCCATTGGCTGTCTTCCTGTGTCTCTTTGCCCTCCCCTTCCTGCCCCTCACTTCTGTAGTTACCCTCCCTTTAAGCCAATCTGCTCTTTAATCTGATTCTGGAGTCTTAGGGTGCTTGGGAGGTGTTAGCTTTGTCAGTGTTTTTCTTAAAAAGGAATTTTTTTCAGAGACAACCATTTAAGGCTTGTCCACTAGAGGTCACTGTTGAGATACCTATTTTTTCCCCCCTCCAGTCCTGAGTGTAAAGATGAGAAACCAACTTCGTGTTGTCAGAGGGAATTTTTTGCAGGATTTTCAGCTGTGCACCACAGGGCATGTTGCTATTGTTATTTACGTAGCACAGTCGTTACCCAGTTTAAGACAGGGCCTTACGGAAGGAGGTCTATTACTTTCTTTTTGTTTTCCTTCTGCAATTAAAATATTCGGGTTCACATATCAATTTTTAGTGTTTATTGTGGCTACTTTCTTGAATTAGAAACATTTTTTTCCTTCCAATATATTTAACTTGGAAGACTTGGACTGCTTTCTGGAGAGTATTTTACATTTAGCATATGTGATAATTTTTTTTTTTTTTTTACCTGTGGAAGATTTAAAATATTTATAGCCAAATTTTAATTCAGAGATCACTGTAGAAATCACGAAAATATGGATTTTATGCATATTTGTACTGATTCTTTTATTAGTGAATACAATTGTATAGGGAAGAAAACTATACAGTATAAAATGTAGTATCTTCTGCATCAGTGATAAAACGATCTCTAGGAATGATTTTTTTCCTTTGAGATAGTATCTCGCTCTGTTGTCTTGGGCTGGAGAGCCATGGCATCACCTTAGCTCATAGTCACCTCAAACTCCTGGGCTCAACAACCGTCCTGCCTCAACCTTCCGGGTAGCTGGGGCTACAGGAGCCTGCCACCAACTGCCACCACACCCAGCTAGTTTTTTTTTTTTTTTTTAAGTTTTAGTAGAAATGCATTCTCACTCTTGCTCAGCCTGGCCTCAAACTCCTGGGCTCAGGCAATGCGGCCTCCCAAAGTGCTAGGATTATAGGTGTGAGCCTCCGCGCCTGACCTTGGGCATTACATTTTTAAATTGAAGCTTTTCTTAAACTTTTAAAATAATTGTGTTCCTACAGCAACACCCACATACAAATATCACAGGTGCCTTAAATAGGGTAACAGTATTTTATATTTTTGTAAGCCATGCATGTCAGGAATAAAGTACTCGCCATTCTATATAAGAAACATCCAGGCTATCTTTTTGCCCTGTGCAGGTATCAGGCAGTCAGCCATCGATGTAAGCCTTTCCTAAGTGTGGGTCTCTAAATGTAATTGTTCAGTTTTATACTTTGAACTCTTAATGGCCATGTAAAACCTTTTCCGGAGGTATGGGCAGTTTTGCCTACAGTTTCTGGTCTTAGCTATGACCATATCTTCTCTGTTAATGCATCGGAAATAGCTAGGCAGGTAGTAAACCTAGTTTTATGGCAAAATGTGGACTTTTATACAAATTATTTCCTATTAGCTATAGCTTATATAGGAATTTGGAATTATAGCAAACATGGCAATGCCGTTTTCTTTAGTGATTTCAGTATTTTTCTCCTAAGAACATAGAAGTTCATACTTTTTAATTTTCTACAGATGTGTATATTAATAGGATAGCTGCCGTAAGTCTTCTCATGGGAATTAAGACGCATGTTTCCCATGAAAATACTGCGTCCTCAAAACATGTGGATGAAATTATAATGAAGAAAATTAAGCAGCTTTTAAAAAGTGTAATACATTGAAAGCCTTTTCTACAGACAAAATAAATTATTGGGATGAATGAGAAAAATTAACTGTCCCAATTCATAAGAATGAATTCTTCCCAGCCCTTGCTGTTCTTAAGTCTCTACTTATCCCCTCGTTCATACATTATTTGTCATCCTTGCTGCAAAAGTTCTTGTGCCTGGCTTGTATGAAATTAAACTACGAGGGGGGGGATATGCAAAATAAATCATCTCTGTGTCATGAATTTATCTTGTGACAATATCAAAACAACTTGCTGTTTGCATTTTAACAGCATCTACATGTATTTATAATACAGAAGCTTTGATCAATAGCTTATTTTTTTAATTAGTGCACATTTATCAGTTTGCTGCTGTGCCATCATTGAGAGATTAGAGCTGTGAAAGTATATATGTAGTATTTTTTAGTCCAACAGCTATTAATTTAACCATATCTATCTGATGGTACCAGTAGTTAGGTTACCATGAAAAATGGTGGCAGTTGGGAGTATGTTATTTTAGGCTTTAGTAAGTGAGCATGTGAGATCGTCCCTGGGAGTCTGTTGGTCCAAGGGCTCAGAACGAGCCCAGCTCAGCCCAAGGCTGGTGGGTAAAGACACAGGACCTTCCTCTGGGTAGATCGGATGGTAGACTGTGGCCCTCCCGTTCTCTTTATTGCCAGCTCTGCCAACCAAAATGTGCCTGTTCTAGAATCCTTTGTCTTGGGGTCCTTCTCCATGCTAAGAGGAGGTAAGCTACTGTGCAGTATGGTCATTCTTCCACAAAGTATTTAAGTGGAATGAGCTCAGTCATGAGAACTTCAGAATGGTGGTGGGCTGTGGAGTGAATCAGGTAGAGGGTGTAAGCCTGTCACTTTCCAGGTCATCACTAGCACATTGGGGGGCTGATCGTGAAAAGGGTTTCTTTTGCCATTTACAGAAGAACACCTGTCAAATGAAACTGAGTTAAAAGTAAGATATTATATATGGATTTTTAGTTGACTATCCTAGATAATGTGGGTGTGTATCGTAAGTTCAGACAGTAAAGTTCATGAACTTATCCTAGAGAAAGTGCGACATGCCTCATTGCTGACAATCACCAAGGTCACCTTGGAGGTGCTCCCCTGGAGAAGCCGTGCACCATGCCAGCGCCTAGTCCACCTTCAGAGCAATGTACAACTCCTTGTCTGGAATGGCCACCCGAGCTGTTATACCAGGTCTGACAATGAAGTTTGCAAACTCATCCTAGACAAAGTGCCACATACTTCGTTTCTGAATATCACTATGGTCACCAGATGGCCGAGGGGAGTTCAAAGGTGACTGCAGTGATATGCAGCAACGAGGTATGTAGCAGTTTTTCTAGAATGATTTCTCAGACGTAATTGTCCAACCACATGTGTGTGTGCACATGTGAGTGTGTGCAGGAGGGTAGAGTGAGTGTCCTAAGAGGTGCAATACTTGGGTGTATGCATTCTTTTAGAGCATTTCTTGTTAGCTTTGTCAAAGTCACTGAGGTTTTTAAAGGGTAGACTGAAGGTTTTGACCACACATCACAGATGCACGTTTTAGGGAAGTGGCCTTGTAGATCCTGGTGAGCTCGCCACATCCCTCAGATTTAGACCCTGGAGTAGGGGAGAGATTGAAGCACTAGCGTGTTTGTGCTGTGGATACACTGATGCTTCTTTGAGCGGCTGTTTCTTGGAAACATTTGTCTAAAGCTTGTATAAACATTTGTATACAACTTTTAAAAGATCATTTTTAATGCCCCGTGGAGCTCATTCTTGACGGCTTTTTAAAAATGTTCATAAGCAACACCTTGTTTTCTTAAATTTACATTTTGCTAAATAAGAATTTGCAGTTTTGTAGCCCCTAGTCTGGAATGGAATTTGTACACACACACACACACACACACACACACACACACGCACCTGTACACACACACTTTAACTCCAGTAAAAACCTTGAGAATGCCTTTCCCCTTTCTATTTCTGTGTCTCTGTCAGCCATTCTGATAGCTCCTAACTGCTCGGGTGCACTTGGCCTCCAGTTAGCAAACTCTTTGACTTCATTTTCTCCCCTTTCCAAGCTGAGAGCCTCTTTTTGTCTAATTTTTTGCTGTTCCTTTGGTGGTGTTACCCTTCCTCTCCATTCTTGTTCTAGTGAACTCTTTTTAGTTTTTTTTTAATCTGAAGTTCCTGCCCCTCTCTCTCTCTCCGAGTTTTGCCCACCCTTCAGAAAGTTAAGGTGCACGCTCATTTTCCTCTGTGAAGCCCTCCTTTCCCTCCAGCTGAGCCCACACTGGGAATGGTGACATGTCAGGCACTCCACCGTCTGTTAGAACATAAAGGGCAGCAAACACCCCACATACAGAGAAACTGTAGGGTGAGATGAAAGAGAAAAAAGCATGACATTTATTGAACTCCTCCCTACCCTGCATCAGTTGGAGCAAACAGGGGTAAAGTGGCTAAGTGAGGACGGCAAGTAGGTGGCGGGGCTTTCTGTATTCCTGCCAGGTGACCACACTTGCCACCTCCCCAGCTGCCTCTGCTAATGACTTCAGTGTGCACTGGCAAGGCCCCCAGGCAGGTAGAGATCTAGGAGGAGGTGTGTCTGTGGCCCAGGAGCCTTACTTGTTTCAGTAGAGCAGGGGTTTGATGAAAATTTTTCAAATTGTATATAAAAACGGTACACAGTACCCCATGACTGTATTAATTTACACAGCTATGATTTAATAAAAATAAAATAAAATAAAAAAAATATTAAATGAAAAAAAGAAGAGCAGGGGAGTTCCCAAGGTCAAAGGCACAGTTGTCCTGGTTAGATGTTGTCGAAGCTCCCTCGTGGATTGGCTGGACTTTTCCTAACCCTGGGCATCTCCCCTACCCTCCGCTTGCTGTAGCTCTGCTCCTCAGCATCTAACACATAGGTAGGTAGGAGGGGAAGCCGCTCAGTGTGGCCTCTTGCTGGAGTGATTCTTAACTGTGAACGAAGACGGGAGGAGGCTCTATGTGTGAGAGAGAGAGAGAGAGGCTTTGACTCTCACTGTTTACTGTCTGCCTCTCAGTATTAATCCTCGGGACGGGAGTGTAGATACACATTCCTATATTGTGTGTTATGTGTAGTAAATAAATAAACACAGACACACGAGCTTGCTTTCTCTGTTGATCCAAGTTTCTTCCATGTTCTTCTTTTCCTTCTTACTTTTTCTAGTGTTTCTGGAATTTCTTGGGCATTTTTCCTGCGGGAGCCTCTGTCCTTTTTCTTAGCCTTCTCTGGAAATCACTTTCACTCCAGGCCTCCAAATGCCACATCTTTGCACTCAGTACTGTTTCTCTCGCCCGGATCCCAAACTAGATCTCTTTATTCCTGTATCACTCGGCCACTGGGGTGGTACATCTGAACCATAGTGTCATTTAGAAGGGGTGTTCCGTGTCACTCGTCCAGTGGGGTGGTGCATCAGAACCACAGTGTCATTTAGAAGGGGTGTTCCTGCAAGAATTCCCAGTTTGTGGGTTCCTCTGAAGAGGGTGAGGACTATTCCTTGGTGCTCTCTGCGACAGCAGAATGAGATTCAGGCATTAACTAGTTTTCATGTCCTCAGAGGAGCGATCCACGCTTGTCAGCTTCTTTAGGAGGTTTGTTTAGTTGTGCACACGTACTTTTACAGCTCAGGGACATAAACTTTTGCGTGTTTGGCTTGATAATATAAAATCTGCCTTATTACCTGCTCGTACTGTTTTTCCTCTAATTTGGGTATAATTGATTATTCTCTTTGCTGCTGGAAGAATGCTGTTCTGTAGTGCGTTAAGTTGGGGATATTTTTGGTTACTAAAATTACTTAAGCTGCAGAATCCTCAGGAGGCCCGTGGTGGAGTATAATAAGTCTGGACTTTGGGGCACGCGTGCTCAGTAAATGCTTGTTGACTAATCCAAAGTAGCAGTCCCATTGTGATTTATAAAGCTGATAGTATTTGGCTTTTCTTGGGGCGGCTTCTTCGTTTGCTCTTTTATTTTGACATTGAGGAACAGGTAGAACCCTTCGAATGAGAATTTTCTTCACTGTTTCATAAACGACATGTTTTTAAATAACCTATCACTACTGTAATTCATATTTTAATAACTCTTACGAGAGAAATTCCATAAAATCTGGCAAGCTGGTTATCACAAGTGTACTTTTGAAATTTCAAACTTTTACAGTAATTTATAGTTATCTACCTTGTGTTTTTGGCCAGAAAACAAAGGGTAATTAATCACTATAACTGCAAATGACCTTTTTTGCATATAAAATTCTGAAGAGTATAATTATTGGTATGCAAGAGTGAAAAGGTTGTTCTTCACGTGTGATCATTAAAATGGCATTGAGGGCTGCAATTCCCAATTTACTGAAAGAATTGGCATGTGTGTAATTAGTTCCTGCATTCCCTCTGCGGTGTGAATAAACTTATGTTTTCCTGCTATTGTGGCTGTGAATTAAAAAGGCTGTGTTTTTACTTCAACCAGAAATGGCCCAAGTCATATTTCATATAATTACTGCAAATCTAGCTTCTTCCTACTTGCTTGATTCGGGCTAAGCGGGGGTTGAGGCCTTGGTGTCTGGTATATTCATCAACTATTGGAGCCAAGAAATGTATTCTTTCACCGTTTTTTTTTTTTTTTGCTTAAATATTTCCTTACCATATACATAAAATGAATACTCTCATGGTCATATTTTCTCAGGTTTTTCGGGATTTTTCTTGCAACTTTGTTGTAGTTGGGTAATATACTAAGTTATCTAAAAAACAAGCTAATATTAATATTCCCTACCATCCTCTATCCCTCTCTACTTTAAAAAAAAACAAATAATGGAAATACATAGCATTGTAAAAATATGAACATTTTCATTTGTCATGGGAACAGACAAAAATCTACTATTTTTAATATAAAGATATCAGGCTTTTGGAAGCGCTGCTATTTGATTTATTTTGCCGTAACTCACCCTGTGTGGTGTCTTTGGGGAATTATTTGGCCTGCGGGTCAGCAACACTTTGTGGTCCCTGGACACCGGCGTGGGACAGGTATGTTGCACCTGCAGCAGCGGGAGGGCGTGTGCACCTGTGTTGGCTGCCGTCCTGGTCCTGGCTGTGGAAGTGCCAGCTCTCAGTCTCCCTCTTCTTGTCCTTCCTGTAATTCACAGTCCATCACTGTCTTCCCACCAAGGAGGTAAAGGCTGAACCATGAAGTTGCTTTTTTTAAAGAAGGTAGGTCTTCGGCCTTTCATCTTGGTTCTGGGAATCACCAGAGCTAAGACAGCCTTTGGTGCTTCTGCAAAAAAGTTGGGCAGAGTGTAGCCCTAACTCCCCAGAAGTTTGGCGGAGGTGGGGGGCAGAGGTCACCTCCGGATTTCATGCCCATGCTTGTGACGGAAAACTGCCTGTGTTCAGAGCAGCTTCTGGCTTCCTGGCAGCCGTGGGCGTTCATTAACATGGTGCCTGGTCCATGGAAAAGGACCTGGCTGTGGGAGCTAACCATATGGTTCTAAAGACCAATGTGTAACCCCCTGACCCTCCCGTGGGCTGCACCCAGGCAGAATGCCCATCCTTATGTTTTATATGGTGCCTGCTGTTCCAAAGCCTGGCCATCCTCACAATTTTGTTTCTTTGCCTCGGGGACCACAAGATGCTTTGGCTCAAAAAGCCTGCAGATCAGCTGTACCCAGGCCAGTCTGTCTATGCCATCACTGCCGCCCAGTGTCCTACAGCTAGGCCTTGGTGGTCAGAGGCCCAGCAGTATAGCACGGGGACAGCTTTTTGAGGGACCACCCTTGGTCATGATGAAAGTGCTGCCAAGTCACTTAATTCAGGGGACTAGGGAATTCAGGGCTTCCTTTCCCTCAAATGATGTCTATCTGACTGAATACCAGTTTCACCTTGAAACCTACGTGGGGATGCAGAACTTGACTAGAAATGGTTTGATTGCAGGACCCAGGGTGAGCTTATTGGCCACCTAAAGCATCTCATTTGTTTCACTTTTCATGGCTCTCCAGGTTCAATAAGGAGTCTTGATACTTGAATAAGATCGATGACTATACTCTCATCCGCATTATCACATAGGGTGGGAACTATAGGTATTGGATTGGTGATGTGGATGTCAGCAGGAATTCAAAGTTTTCTGAACCAAAGTAGGTTCCCAGAACCATTAGCAGCACCAATATGCCCTGAGAACTTGTTAGAAACGCAGATTCTCCAGCATCCCCCCCAACACACATACACACCCTGAATCAGAAACCCTGGAATACCCAGACCAGTGTGTTAACAAGTCCTCTGGGAATTCTGATGCACTCCATTGCTGAGACCCACCTCCCTGGCTCAGAGCTGTCTAGTAGAACTTTCTCAATGATGGAAACTGTCCACGTCCCTGCTGCCAGTGTGGGAGCCACTAGCCACCACACTCTTAAAATTGGCTTGTGTGTGCCCAAACAGTGGCTTGTTAATTCTATTTAATTTCATGAATTTGGGCTTAAATTCAAGCAGCTACATATAGCTAGTGGCTGCCTATCAGATATCCCAGCCCCAGAGCATACCCTGCTGTTTACTGTCAGTGGCTAAACTCCTATAATTCCTTAAGTTGGGGGTTGTGGAATTTTTAATTTCATGGCGTAGTCCTCCAAGGGTGAAACTCCGAGAGCTATAACAGTAGTTGATTTTGAGTTGTCTTTTGGAGGGGCAGCACTTTGCTGGGGGCCAGCGGGTTGAAGGAAGCCTATTCTTCATTTTGGGGGGAATGTGCTTCAACACTGCCGCACCTGGTGACTTCCACCTGTTGTGCTTGTAACTGACGATGGTAGACACTTCTTCCTAGAAAGATAAAGCTTTTGCTGTGGCCAGCGTTCCTTGCATTTGGAGCTCTGTTTTATCCAGCCAGTCCAGCGAGGCGGACAGGCGGACCTGCTTCTTTCCTGTGAGGGAGCTTTCAAAAGAGATGCTTGTCAGCCCTTCTTATGGAATCTTCCAGAAACTGTGATGAATTGCTGAAGTCTGGGCCAGCACATCTAAGAGACAAAACTCTAGATTTACATTGCGATTTTTCAATTTAGTAGGACTTAAAAGAACACAGGGCTGTGCTGGGCTTGTAGGTGTGAACTGTGACCACTGGAGACCAGTCTCTGGGGTGACAGGACCACATCTTTGAGCATCTCCCAAGGTGGTCTGACTCTGCAGCTACAGCAGAACGTGACATTCAGGAGCCAGGGAACACTCGAGTGGAGTTAGGGACCATTCCCCCAAATATGACAACTGTAGTCTCCAAATTAAAGCAGCCATCATGGGCTATGCAGAAAATGATATTAAATTCTCTGTCAGAGCGAAGTTCTACATGACTGAGCTTCCTAATTGACGGCCCCATTTGCTGAATTATTTAAGTCCCTATCATTGATTTTCATAATCCATCTCCTCTTAGAATCATAGAATGTTAAAGTAAAATAGAAGAGAACCAAGAAATGGTCGTAATCCAGTCTTCTCATTTCACATGTGAAACGGAGGTCCAGAGAGGTTGTGGGTTGAGTAAGGGCACACACAGCAGTGGAGGGCTGAATTAGAAGGAACCTGGGGTCGTGTGACTATCGGTGACCAGACCAGGGCTCCTGTGGTCACACACCACCTCGCTCTTTGGTTTCTTTTGTGTGCTCAGCTCCATGTAATCTCTAAACATGTTTCTACAGCAGGAATCCTAGGTCAGAAGCCAGATAGATTCACGAAAAAGGAACATTGCACACACACAACAATAAGAAATATATTAGCGCTCACTCTTTATTAATAGTTATATTAAAAAATGCTGCTTCTTGCTCATGTGTCATGAAGATATCTGAAAAATTCCAATAAAATGTTTTAACCGGTGAAAATTGTAGCTGCCTTTTTCTGGGATAGATAAAATTGTTCATGCCGTGTATGTGTATGATTTGATCATCGCACAGTTCTTAGTGTTCAGATTTTTTTTCTGGACACTTGTGTTGGATTAATTTGTTTTTCCAAGTACAAGGCTTGTTTCAGTTGATTGACTTTGATGCCCTTTCTTTTGTAACTTACTTTCTTTAAATAGCATGCCTTTCCTACTTTATACCCCAAACATGGAAATGCCAGGTGCTAAGAGTGCGGTGATGCTGTGTACATAGTAAGCACTGTCTGAATACCGGTGGAAAGAGTGAATGCTGTCCTGTCTGGACAAGTCTAAATATTAATTCCTTTCAATTTTTTAATGTGGTTGGGAAGGATTCCATATTTTAAGGAGAACGTCAGCGATATGAGCAGTGTAGTTGGGTTCCCCGCTCTAGCTTGAATGGAATCTTAAGCCAAAAATTCACATGCACACCCGAAGGCTGGGAGAGGTTTCCTGAATTGAATATGGGGTTATTGTTTGTGCCCACAAAACAAAGCCCTAAATCACATTTAGCATAATTTGTGGTTTTAAATTGGACTGATTTAGCAAGGAGAGTGAAATAATCTCTCATCCTGTCAGAGTGGCGCTACCTCTAGACCGGCATTTAATTGCATTGGCAGAGTGACTTTGGGAAGGAGGCAGTAATTCTGGCTGCATTATTCTTGGTTTGTGGCTAAATTGAGATCATCATTTTCTCCTGGTTTCACTAACTTTCTTTATTGCTCTTCAAACTAATCAGATGAAGGCTTAATGGTACCTGGAGGGGCAGGGTGAGGTCTGTGGGCAGCAGCCCCTTCTCTCTGTGATCAGGGGAGGGAACAGGGACAGATGGCTCCAGGCAGCTCAGAAGGCGCAGCCTGGTGATTTTCTTGATGGTCATTTACACAAAGCAGATATCACTCATTTGCATAAAAGTACGTTATTGACCATGCACCTAAAAATGTGCTCTTGGAGCTCTTCGTACAGGTAGAGTTCACATGCATTCAGGCTGGTATCCCAGAGTGAGGGTAATTCCCAGCTGCCTGGATTATCCTGTGAAAATCTGTCCTCTTGTCTCAGCCACTTCAGAAGCTAATCCAGGGCCCAGTCTACAGACCACTTCCCCCTGCTCCGGTGTCCTAGCACAGAAAGATCCATATTCTTTACAACCCCTTCCTCCACTGAAAGCATTTCTCTTACCTTTTACCAAGCCTTTCCTCTGAAAGCAATCAGGTCAGCGCTGCCTTAGACCAGTGACTTTTCAACTGCTGTGCCGTGAGAGGCTTTTAGGTGTGCCACCAGAATTTTTAAAGATCATTAATTAAATTACTTTCAAAAGAAGCTCAAAGCATGGTTAAGTGTATTCTTTTTTTCTTTTTTTTTTTTTGGATCAACATAATTTAAGTGTGCCACAGAAGTTTAACTAGAGGTCCAAGGGTGCTGTGAGATAAAAAATGTTGGAAACACTGCCGTGGACATTGCAGAGAGCTGAAAATGATGACTCAGAGCTGTCACAAGCAGTGCGCCTGTCCTTTTACCTTGGTGCCCTGGATGCTGTCTTCTGGAGTTCTTGGAAAGGCTGTCTCCTTAAATGTTTTAGGTGTATGTTTGGCATTTTATACACACCTTTTATTTGTAGAGGTTCTAAGCACAGGTATTCCTGGTTCTGACTACAGGCAGCGGGTTTTCCCAGCCTTCTGGGGCTCCCCTGGAGGAAGCAGGTGGGATGGAAGTAAATAGCACTGCCCGATGGGACACCATGTTATCTCGTGTCGCACTCAAGGCCTCCGTCAGTGTTCTTAGTTACCCAGGCAGTCTTGGCATTAGAGTCGGCATGAACCGTGGACAGGCTAATGTTTGTAGAAAGGTTGAATAGCAAATGGGGTAGATGAATCACAAGAGAGAGTCCACCAGCAGTTTTAAGTTCATACTTTTGAGATAAAGATGCCTTCAGCTTTTTAATTTATTGGCACATACTCTAGGGAAGGAGGAACTTTTGGCGTCCCCGGTGGTCAGTTTATTTTCACCTTTGATCTACATTCTAGTATTCAGAGCATGCCACTGAGCCGGCTTTTTGTGTTTCTATATAATAACAGTATATTGATCTGTTGCTAATCTGATGTAACCTTTGTGTATGTGTGTATGTACCTGTATTGATCAAGGTGTATTTCTCCAGAGGCCAAAATCACAAACGAGGCAGGTCGAATATTTCATCATTTAAGGTTGAGCTTAAGTGGTTGTGATTTGATGCTATGTTGAGAGAGGACAGCGCTTCAGAAATGGGATTAAGCAGCTTGATCGTCCTGTCACTCGACAAGGCGTTTGGATTTGTCCTTATGGTGGAGAAGCCCAGAAACCCAAAGGGAAGAAACCAGTTGCACTTATTAGCCATTATATGACAACTATCTGCCTGGTAATTTCCGCTTTTATGGGCTGTCTGTGTTCTCTTTTGCCCCTTTTAACTTCCTGCTTCCCTCCTCATTGTCCATTTGAACCAAACTATGTGAAACAGTTACCTAATGGTCTAAGAAGCGGCCTTACTCCTTCTACTCGGTGGACAGTTAGTATGGAAAACCCAAGTTAAGATCTGCACGTGAATTAGATGGTCATATCGGACTTTTAATAGCTTCTTTTTTCTTTGAAAGCAAAACAAAATGTGTTGCTGGCATTTCTTGCTAGGAGGGAGGTTTCTGGATTCACTTTCAGCATTTTTGTCTCCGTAGCTGTGCCACCGAACATCGCAGAACTGAAGAATTTGGAAGTGCTCAACTTTTTTAATAACCAGATTGAGGAGCTCCCCACACAGATCAGCAGCCTTCAGAAACTGAAGCACCTGAACCTCGGGTGAGTCTTGGCAGAGGGACGAGAGCAGACAAGGGTGTGGGGTGTGTCTGAGAGTGGGATCCATTTATGTTATCGCAGGGGAGAACAGATTTCTAATTTCTTTTTATGTTTTAGGTTTTAAAAAAAGTTTTATTGTTTTAATATTGCCTTTCAATGGCCTACATTAGTGCTTATCTATCTGAGAGCTAATTGAGATGCTAATTGTTGGCACAGTAAGGGAGGTTTTTACTATATTTTGTTTCCAGTACAATTTTATTTCTGTTATGTTGACCGAGGAGGGACTTATTTGCACGGCATTAACTGTTCAAATAAGTTGTAATAGGGTCGATTTTTCTCTGTGTTATTAAATAGGAAAAATTTGCAAAGCGTCTTTTTTTTTTTTTCCCACGGAGGGGAGGATATATCCCCTAACATTGGCTCTTTCCTTCTTCCGATTCTTTTATGTAGTTGGGTTGATAATCCTGTGTCTGTCCTTATGTAACGGTGAAGAGTTTCCATTCAGCTGAGTTTGCAGAACCAAGGAGCAGTGAATAATAATAATACCTTGCCCTCCTCTGTTGCTTTGTGGTTTTAAAAGTCTTTGTGTTGCCGTTTGGCCCTCTCAACATTTGTGGGGTATAAAGGGCAGGCTTTAGTGCTTTAATTTCAAAGAGAGAAAGGCAACCCCTTTCCAAGGGGTTAAGTGACTTGCTCCCAAGGTCAGTGGCCAAGCCAAGGGGAGAGGCCATTGCTCTGGGTCCGCACATTCTCCATCAGACCCCGAGACCCCAGCCGGCATGTTGGCTTCTGAATTCCATCTTCATTCCCAGAAGAAACTTCCCACACGTGCATTACTCTCTGTGCGGAGTAATATATTCATTAAATCATGGCTGCTAAGTGTTCTAGTTAAGTTGGTGATTTATGTGGAGTTGCAGTAGAAACTGGCCAGGTATTTGTCAATTTAATAGGAAGCCATCGTGAAAAGAATCTCCCATTCACGAAGTGATATTTTAGTTCACCCCTTGCACAGGGAGAATAGTCAGACCACTGACTGTTTTGAAGTTTTTATTCTGAAGTTTGCCCTGGCTGAGAGATCATCTTTGTAAGAACCGGGAACATCCTTTTTTTCTAATGCCTGAGGAAAGAGGAGTTTAAAGGAGGGAGAAACATCGCTTAGATAAGTTTTATTTCTCCCTGCAAATTGGGAGACGGTTTGCCCATCTGGCAAAGTGGAAAAGAAAGTATTCTACATATGTATCTTGGTTTTCAAGATTATTAAGTTCTAATATTTAATTGGCATATAAGAAAGAAGTTAAAACTATATATATACACACACGTGTATTTGTAGACATACACATAAGTCTTATTGTTAATTTCCTCATTTGTTAAATGAGTGATATACATTATTTATTTACGTATTTCACTAGGAATAGTTCCTGGTCCATGCTAAGTGTTACCTATTACCATCATCAACATTGTTTTGTTTATTTTTTTCATTTATTTCTATGTCAGAAACCTTGCTGGCATCGGGCATCAACAGTGTAAGTCATGGTTGGTCCCTGGCCTTAGGTATGGGACGAGGCTGGCTGTCCATGAGTAGGACAGCCTGTCGGGGTCACTGACACTGACTTTGTAGCAGCACCTGAGCCTACAGGTGAGGTTCTCAGGAGGACACACACACGGGGTAGCCTTTGAGCCAACACTTGATGCGTGAGAAAGAATTTCTCAGACTTACAAGTTACAGGATGGTATCTCAGGTTGAGAGAATGACAGAAGCTTGGAGCTCTGCATTTTCTGGGCATTGTAAGGTTTTTGACCTTGTTCAGTATAAAGTCTGAGGTAAGGAACATTAAGGTAAGAAGCAAGGCTAGGCAGGGAGTGAATGTCTGCTGTTCATTTAATGGGACTTGGTTCCCAGCTGTGTGCAGGACACTGTTCTAGGCACTGGCCATCAGCCCCTATGGAACTTGTGTTACAGTTGGGAAAACTCCCTATGAGCAAATAAATGTTTATAGCCATGGCAGAGAGTCAGAGTGCTAATTTAAATTACGGAGCTCCTATTTAATACTACTGGCCACTGAAGATGTGCACAGCAGAGAAGGTCTGATTTTCATAGGAAAGATCAGTGTGGAGAAGGGGATGGAGAGAGGGTCAGGACACCAGTGAGAATTCTGGATTTGTCTTCCAAGTGAACTAGGAATATATAGGAGGTAAAATTGACCAGACAGTAACTGATGGGATGGAATGACATTGAAATTTCTGTGTCCAGTGTCTGAAATGAAAATACAGACAGAGACAGGTTTGGGAATAAGATAACGAATCCAGGTTTGGTTCAGTTTAGGACAAAGTTGTCAACTTTTTTTTCATGGAATGCATCTTAGCTGCCTTTGTGCTCTCTTTGGTGGTGTTTGCATTCTGGGCTCTCCATGTTTTGTTGATCGTATAAAGCTTTCTGTATTTAATTATATAGCTACATAGATATAGCTTGTCAAAAGTTTGGATAAAATTTCTAGTTCTTTGGGAAAGGAATTAAGATGGTTTGCGATAAAGGGTACATCTGTCCTCAGATGTATGTACTGTTCATGTATGTTGTCAAGAGTTACATGTTCATAGCAAGGGCACCTTAGAATAAGCAGCCAGAATAAAAATATATACATAGGAGTCTGTGAAGCAGAGATGTCAGACTACCCATATGCATGATCCCAAAGGCAAACTCACCCAGAACTTGCTTTTGAAGTTTCATCGAGTATTGGCTATTTATTCTAATGACTATAAGACCTGAAAGAATTTTTGGTTCCCTGAATAAATACAAGATTAGGTTCTTAATTCCTTAAATACGTTTTATTTTATATTTTCCAAAAATTGTAAATCTACGTAGATTCTCATCTTTGTAATTATTTCTGGGAACACCACACCAAACTATTTGGGCATAGCTTTTTTGACCTAGAGTGTTGTTATTAGAGATTAGCTCATGAACACACAGATGTTTTCTTTAAGTACTGTGCGTAGTATTAGCGGAGTTTGATATATTTATATTTTATGTATTTGTTTGTTTTGGCTAAGTGAGTAGTGTCACTGTGGTTGTGAGAAAAATCAGTACTTAGAGCCAGGAAGGTTTTGTGGAAGCAGATTACCTGCAGAGAACATGTCCAAAGGGGAGGCATTAGTATAGGCCTTCCCGTGCCTTTGAAGAAGAGAAGGAGAAAGGAGGTGTGGTCGCCTTGGACCATCTAGTTCAGTGATGTTCACCAGCTTTCCATAAGAGGATCTTAGGCGTGCTGCAACAGTTTTTAAAGATCATTAATTAAATCATTTTTGAAAGGAGTTCAAAGCACAGTAACTGTATTCTTTTTTTTTTTCACTCTTTTTTGATCAATGTAATGGATGTGCTGTGGAAGTTTAACCGTAGGTTTACGTGTGCGGTGAGATTAAAAAGGTTGAAAAACACCCATCTGGTTTCATACATTTCTCCATCATATACGAGCATTTGTTTCCAGTGCACATTTGGAAAATCTTTACATGGAAACTAAAGAATTTATACTGTTTGGCAAAGTTGAGTGCTAAGCGGCTTCTTGTTTAAACACCTGAAGTGATCGGAAGTTGAGCTGGTGTAGCAGGAGCAGATAAACCCCACTCACTACTTCATGCTGTCCAGACTGGCCTTCTCGTAGGCAAGCTTGCCTGCTTGGAGCTGATTCGAAATTTTTCTCAAACCCTTTGAAATATAATTGTAGGCCAGGCATGGTGGCTCACACCTTTAACCCAGCACTTTGGGAGGCCCAGGTGGGTGGATCGCTTGAGCTCAGGAATTCAAGACCAGCGTTAGCAAGAGCAAGACCCCATTTCTACTAAAAACAGAAAAACTAGCTGGGTATTGTGGCTGGCACCTGTAGTCTCAGCTACTTGGGAGGCTGAGGCAAGAGGATCACCTGAGCCTTGGAGTTTGAGGTTGCTGTGAGCTAGGGTGATGCCATGACACTCTAGCCCATGGGATAGAGTGAGACCCTGTCTCGAAAAAGAAAATTATATACAGTTATCCAAATTCTTTTAGAATTTTTTTAGTTCAGACTATCCAAAATGGCCTTCTCCTAAGGCAAGCTTGCCTATTCAGGGCTGACTCAAAATTTCTCTCAAACCCTTTGAAATAATTGTTGCACTAGCTTCTCTCATTTCTCAAGACGCCACCTGGGTGCCATGGAAGGTGTTAGGTGCTTTTCAGGGGCTTTGTCCCTCAGCCGCCCAGTAATCCTGCCCTGAAAGCAGTTCAGGGCCTCTTTTTGCTGTTAAGGAAATTGGATCTCAGAGAAGCTGAATAACTTTGCCAAGGTCACCCAGCGAGCAGGGTGTAGCTGCACTTGTCACCCTGCTGTGTCACACTTTCCAGCTCTACTCTTTCACTGCCTCACTGTAACCTCTACTGGAAACCTCGAGCATTCGTGCTCTCCGAGTGTAGCCTTGAGAACACACACGGAGAGGTGGGTATGGAGAGATGGACATTAGCATCCATCGTGAGGGAGCTAGTCTATTCCATCTTCCATTCTGCAGAGAGAGACACGGCTGGCTCACTATGCTCGTGGGCTGATGTCTGGAGGAAGAGCCAGGCATCTCCACAGTGCCTCACCTCCTTGGTACCTGGGGCTGTAACTTGCAGTTCTTCTGGACTTTAAGAAGCATTTGTCTAAGTAAGGGCTTCCTGCCTGCCTGCCAGGTTAGCAGCCTGACTGCTGTCACCACTGTCAGCTACACCAGGGACTCGGCTGTGTTCCTCATGTATTGTGGATATTGCTTTATCACTCAGAGTAAAAAGAACATGCAGTTATGTAGGTTCTTGTCGCCAGGAACTAGAGAGGCTGGTGCTTGCTCTAGGCTAGAAATTGGGTGGAGCGTTCGTTCCTTAAAATGAGATGCCTCTTCCCTCTCAGGGTCTCTAACCATGGATTTCCCATACCTGCTAGAGCAAAAGTATAGTTCTGTATTTGGAAAGAAACACTTTTAAGTATCAGCAATCTTCAAAAATAGATAACTTAAAGCAGTATTTAGAGACAGCAACTCATGTGTGCTTCTGTGCCTTTCTTACTATCTCTGATTTTCTTTCAATTTGCTCAGGATCCTAACAGAGTCCAGGGGTTAGGAGTGGCTTTGGTTCTGGGAGGTGCAAGGCGCTCTCAGACACCTGTCACCTTCAGTGGCAGTCAGAAGTCCTTGGTCCTTAACCTCTCTTAAGCCGTTTTCTCATCTCAACACAGAAGTAATTACAAACTCTCTTGCCTGTATTACAAGATAATTTTAGTGAAAAGTGAAATAAATACATATTATAAATGTGCTTCACAAATGTGGGTTCATGGCGCCTGTGAATAATCATTGTCATCACTGCAGTTAATAGTCCAGGAGGTCATTTTGCTGGGTGTAAAGTCAGTCTGGGGCTTTTTCTCCCCAAGAGGTGGAAATCCACCCTCCTCTCTTGGTTTCCCCCTCCACTGACAGCTGTTTCCTGTGCCTGCTAGGAGTGGATGGATTGTGTCTGTTATGAAAAGAATCGATGCTCAGAATGGTTTTTAGCATCACAGTCCCTTCCACCTTTCAATATCTGTCAACTTCCATTAAATTTTTTTAATTGGCTTTTAAGTATGCTCAAAGAAAACTGCATTAAGAAAAATGAAGGTCTTGAAGAAAAGGATGAAAGATAGTAATAGGAAAAAATTCCTTTCGACTTCATTGGGGAGAGAGAGAAGAACACGCATTTGACCCTTGGTCAACTGGGCAGGTTAGGGACGCTGATCTCCAGGGCACTGTAAAATCCACATGCATCTATCGACTCCCCAAAAACTTGATTAATAACAACCTACTGTTGGCAGGAATCCTTACCAATAACATAATAGTTGATGAACAAATATTTTGGATGCTATATGTATTTTAGACTATATTCTTAGAATAAAGTAGGCTAGAGAAAAAATGACATTAAGAAAAACATAAGGAAAAGAGAATATATTTACTGTTCTGTAAGTGGAGTTGAGTCTCCTGAAAGGTCTATGTCCTCTCCACCGTCAGGTAGAGTAGGCCGAGGAAGTCGGTCTCACTGTCTGAGGGTGGCAGAGAAGTGGACATGTGGTTTAAACAATGTCGTTCGAGGGTCAGCTGCATAACTTTTTAAATTTTTCAATTGTGGTAAAATTGATAAAACATGAAATTTGCCGTCTTCACAGTTTCGTAGTATATAATTCGGTGGTGTTAAGTGTACTCACGTCACTGTGCAACCGATCTCCAGAATTTTCTCAGCAGCCTCAGTATGGCGTCTGAAATGCGTTTGTTGAGTAACGGCTTGGATTTTTCTCTCCTCACCCACAGCATGAACAGGCTGAATACGCTGCCCCGAGGGTTTGGGTCTCTACCGGCTCTTGAGGTTCTGGACTTGACCTACAACAACTTAAATGAAAATTCTCTGCCTGGAAACTTCTTCTACCTTAGTAAGAAACTTTTAATTCTATAAATCTCCTTAACATGGTGCTTGGCGTTCTAAGAGTGAAATTTATTTGCTGGGGCCCGAACTCCAAGAGAAATTATTGGACATATATATTTTTTTCTTCACAGATTTCCTTTTGAATATTTCTTCATAGCTCAGCGGTCTGTATTTTTGATATATAGTTATGTGACACCTCTGGGCTGAAGTAGACTTAATGTCATATTAACTTTCTGAGAGAGATTATGTAGCTAAATGAGATCAAGTCTCACATTTAGCTAAGAGACTTGACTTTCTTTTTAAAAAGCATGCCGAAAAGAATAAAAAAAAAATTGTATCTTCCCTTGTTGCCGTTAATTCTTTGTAGGATATTTGCCCGACACATTCCAATCAATTATTTATGAAGATATTCATTAATAAACCACTAACAGAATTTTTTAAATTGCCAGCCAGAATTCTCATTTTAAATTTAAATAATATCCTTATTGGTGTATTTGTGCACGACACAGTCAAACATTAAGGAATTATTAGCCACAGGTGAACCCACCTTATCCTTTAGATGCAAACAAATTTCTTTTGGCAGGGGCTCCTAAAAATTAGAAAAAAAAATGACTTTCTGGGGACTCGTAAAATATTTAGAAAAAGTTTGCCTCCATTAAATGGATATTTTACTTCTCTAAATGGTGACATTAATGGCATCCAGAAAATCTGAATTTTCTGAGCTGGTCTCTAAAATTTCATTTTTTTTTAACCTTGGGCTCAGTGTCTCTCTCAGACTTTCTCAAGCACATGAAACCAGCTAAAATACTTTGCTGGGCCATGGAGGAACTGGCTTTTGTTACATTGTTATCCTTTAAGTCCTTGCCAATTTTAAAACATGAGAATGTAATTAAATACCTGTAAACAAATTAAATAAAACATACTTCTAATTACACTTCCCCTTTTTGATTGAAGATAAAAAAGGTGCCCCTAAGATTTTAGCTCTCAGTAGTTTGGGGTCGGACCGTCATCCTGTAATACTGCGAATCAGTTTCAGATCACTGATGTGCTTGCTTTAGGTATAACTCTGTTAATTTCGTGTCATTATTTTAGCCCCTTTTTCTTCATTTATTTTTGTTCTACAGCTATAGAAAGAAGTGATAATAATTAGTCTGATTATGGAACCCGTGAACTGAAGTTAAAGCCTTTATCACCAAAAGCCTTCTATTTATTTTTAATACAGCTGTATTTACATAAGAAAGGTTCTTTTTTCACATGGTTCAGTTTCTATGAAAGAGCCTTTTGCTCTAGGTATCAACATAAGTGGTACTGGTGGTTTTCTTTGTTTTACTTTGAATGCAAATTGAGTAATACAGGCGAATCAGAAGTCATAGAGAAAAATAGCTGTCTTCTTTGAAAATGCTTTGAAACTCTGTGCTGAAAACTACTGGTGCCCACGGTTGCTAATTGTGTCCGTCTTCTTAGATATACATGTGTTCCCCAACACCCCAGCCACACAGTAAGCCAGTAAATCTAGGTTTGACCTGCTTGTTATTATTGGGAGTCCTAGGTATGTCACGGGCTTTTCACCACGCTGGGGTTATTAATCAAAGCTGACTCCTGGTATTGATCAGACCTCAAATGGTTGGGTTCCATGCCACCCTGTTTATACATCGCTGTTTAATTTGCAGCCACCCTGCGCGCACTCTATCTAAGTGACAACGATTTTGAAATCCTGCCGCCAGATATTGGGAAGCTCACAAAGTTGCAGATAGTAAGTAATTTATCTAAATTCTTAGAAAATCAATTCACTTCTCCAGCCCTTGTAAGCGTAGAATCAAGTCAATTTGAGCAGGAGTAAGGTTTGTTTCGCAGGAATAAAGCCCTACTCGTGATAGTGTCTCTTGTTTGTCTGCAGACACTTGTAAATAAAGGGGAAAGATTGAGTGCAGTAGAAGAAGTGGGGGTAGAATAGGACGGGAGTTTCTGGGGAGCGCCTTTTGGTGTGAAAGTGTTTTGACAACTCCTTATTTTCTTGTGTTTAGCTCAGCCTGAGGGATAATGACCTGATCGGGCTGCCTAAGGAAATCGGGGAGCTCACGCAGCTTAAGGAACTCCACATTCAGGGGAACCGTCTGACTGTTCTGCCCCCCGAACTGGGTAAGGTTGCCGCAGAATGAACTTAGCTCTGGGTTTAATTAGTAATAATTATCTAGTGTCGCAATTCTGAACCATCTCTCGCTTCTTCCTGGCAAATACTTTCCACCTAGACACCCAGTTCTGATCATTTTATGATCATTTGTCATTGATCAGAGTTCCACTGTGAGGTTTTTCACCTTCCCTCAATCCAGGTTCTGCATCAGTAGGGTCTAGAGCAGCTGTTCTCAACCTGTAACTGTATTAAAGGATCATGACATTAGGAAGGCCACTGGTCTAGAGTCTCAGAATCTGCTGATGAAAGATGACTCAGCTCCCTGCGTGATATAGTAGTAGAAAGAGGCTGTGATTAGTAGTGAAGGGCTTATCCATGGCTCCTCACTTGCTAGCTAGATGAGCTCTCTGGGTCTTGGTTGGGTTATTAATAACTTTTATCAAAGTATTAATCTTTTTCTTTTTTTTTGAGACTGAGTCTCAAGCTGTCACCCTGGGTAGAGTGCTATGGTGTCACAGCTCACAGCAACTTTAGACTCTTGGGCTTAAGCCATTCTCTTGCCTCAGCCCTCCAAGTAGCTGGAACTGCAGGCGCCTGCCACAATGCCTGTCTATTTTTTTGTTGTAGTTGTTGTTGTTTAGCAGGCCTAGGTTGGGTTTGAACCCACCAGCACTGGTGTATGTGGCCAGCGCCCTACCCACTGAGCTACGGGTGCCACCAATCTTTTTTACTTTTTTGGTAGGTACTTCTTTCTTCTTTAAAATTTCAGGTTAATGTGAGGGTATAAGCAACTAGGTTTAATGTTTGCATTAGAGTCCCTCTTGCCTGCACCCAAGAGGTGTACCATGTACCCTTACATTGTGTCCATTAAGTGGGAGCGCACCAGTCCCCCTCCACCTCCACCGCCCTCTTCCCCCATCGTCTCTTCCCCCTCCCCCCATCTTGAATTGAATTGAGTTTTTCTCTCATGTGGTGTGTATTAGATCATCCTTTCACATCAGTGTTTAGTACACTGGATACTTGCATTTCCATTCTTGTGATACTTCACTAAGAAGAATATGTTTCAACTTTATCCAGGTTAATACATAGACAAAGCATCAATTTTAATTTTTTTTAAATTTACCCTTAAAAACATTTACCAGATAGTTAGAGTGTTTGTTATGGCTGCTTGAAAATCCCTTTTGCAGATATGCATGTGGTCATCTTCTGATCTCATCTCCCCTGGCAGTTGTTAAATCTGCTCTTGCTGGGAATTCCTTGGGCCTGCTCCCAGCAGCTGAATCCCAGTTCTCTGCCCAGTTATCCTCATGGCCCAGGGAGGGCTTCTGGGACCCCCTAGGAAATAGCCTCCAGACCAGTGATTCTATTTCTGTTTTGTGCTGCTGCTGAAGGTTCATGAGGTCCCTCATCTTTTTCTTGTTGAGACTTTCTGTATCCTTTAATTTCTCCGTTCTTTGAATGGTGTGGGTTTCTTTTTTCTTTTCTTTTTTTTTTTTTTTTTGTAATTTCTTTTGCTTTTTTGCATCCTCACTCTAGAAGACTGTAATTAGAAAAAACACATTTAGCCCCTAGTTCTCAACGAGTCTAGTAGTTTTAAAGAGGTCACTTACTATAAATTAGGAGGCAAGCACCATGAAGGCAGAGGGGGCTTTTCTGTTTGTTCCCTGCTAAGCCCCCACGTTCAGTGTGTCCCAGGCACGTGGTAGGGGTACGAAGAATGAGGCACTTGGTAGTGAATGAATGAAAGAGAGGAAGGCTTTGGGTAGCGAGAGGTTAAGGAGGTTACTAGCAGGCAGAGTTTGACTCGTGCCCAGAATGACCCTGTAGGAGAACACAGGTACAAAAAAGTCCTGCCAGCACAGAGAGTTCCGGCAGGCAGACCAGTACCAAGGGGAACCTTCCTGTGATTTCACAGAGCAGAGGTCAAGTTGCACCTCCACTTTTCCCATCTCCTGTAGCTCCTTTGTTGGTGTAAAAGGCTGGGGGTGGTCCTTTTATGATATGTAAGGGCTGAGGTTATTTTATGACATCTAAGCCCCTCCTCTTCATTGAAGTTCAAGTACAGGAGCAAGAAAAGGTTTTTGCCAAAATTTTCAGGGCAAAAAAATTTTTGTCTAAGGGAAGATTTTTGTGTGGTGGTGATTGTTAACCATGAATGTTAGCATGAGTAATTCTTGGAGAGCTTTCGCTGACTATAAATACCTCCCCAACCTACTGAATCAAGATCTCTATGGGTGAGACAGGTTCTTGTGTGGTCTGATAAAACCCACTTAATACTACTGATGTGCATCCAGGGTTAGGGTGCACTTAGTAGAAGCAAGAAAATGAATATGTATTTCGTTGTTTTATTTTATTTCGTTTATTTAACAATGAGGCAATGTAGGATATCATATTAAACAAACAGTTACTCATTTGTTACCAAAAAACCTAGTGCACCTAAGCGTGCCTGTTCATATATGTTTTAAAATCTTACTCATTTCACTATCCTGGTTAAATACTTCATAGAGTCATATTTGTCTGACATTTCTGTTAAGCAGCTCTCCGATAATCAATTGTGTGTGTGTGTGTGTGTGTGTGTGTGCGTGTTTTATTTAGGAGTAGAATTAAGGATCAAGGCTTTCAATGGCTTGCCTTTTGCTGGCCATACGTAGAAAAGGTTAGTTTTAATATCTACCTGGTGGCTGTTTTTCCTAATTGCAAGCAGGCACTTAGTTGGAAATAAATGATAAACCTTTGAGAGTCTGTGTGACAAATCTAAGCTCAAGATGCAGAGAAATGCATTGTTTATCTTTGAACAGTGTTCTTTTTTTTTTTGAAGTTAAGAATACTATAATACACTAACACTGATTGTGATCATAGCTACTGCAGCTTTGTGTGCAAGGCATTCTGATGAGCTTTTCCCCAGTAGGATCACCTGTAATTGTCATGAGACTTGTAAGCAGACTTTTTAGAGGTGAGGAACCTGAGGCTTGGAGTGGTGACATGTCTGCAGGAACACAGCTAGTAAGTCCCAGAGGTGAGATTGGGACCTGACAGTTCAGTGCACCTGACTGGTGTACTCCTTCCACCTACAGGCCAGTGAGAGGAATCCTAGAAATGTGGTTTTCAAGTTTGAACAAAACACAACACCCCCCAAAGTGGCAAGAGGAGAGATGATACTGCATGGTCGGTTGCCTGGTTGGCTTTTCCAGTGTACATGTATGAGCAAGGCGGAAATAACCCTTTGCACATTGCAGCTAAGATGGCCTCTGTAAGGGGAATTGTGATTCCACTGTTCCATTCCAAGCCAGGTGTATCGTCCCTGTGGTTCTTTCCCCTTAGTAAACAGGCACCACGTTAGCAATGGCTCTTGTTTGTCTGTGTACCCGGTTCTGAAGGTGACCATCTGGAGGCTGCTTCTGGCTGGCTGATGAGCAGTGCCGGGGCCTGATGTACTTGAAGCTTATTTAACTGTCCTGCAGCACCCGCTGGCTGCAGGTCACTCCTGGGCATGTTGTAAAGTGTGGCTGGTGATCGCTCCTCTGTATATATGTTTTTTGCACATATGAATGTACAAGATAAATACTTTTGAGATTTCTGTGAAATTTCCTTTCCTTTCCTTGTACCAGAATTCATTGGTGCAAGTATTTCAGCCAAGCAAGGAACTCCAGAAGAGTTCTAACTTGTCAGATTTTAGGACATGGAGTAACAGCAAAACAAAAGTCTGGGGCCTTGGTTGGAGTTTTAATATGCAATTGCATTACTTTCCTGCTGTACATTCTTGAATAAATTATTTAAACAGTTATATCTGCTTCTTGAACAGTAATGCCCTTCCTTTCATATTAGTGCCAATACCTATAGAAAATGAGATGTAAGTTGGGTGTCAGTTTTCCATTCCTTTATTCAGTGATTCATTCAGATTTTTATTAAGTTCCTACTTTAGGCCAGGTCTGGAGTCCAAGGAACTTACTTTTCCAATAATGCAGAATTTACTTCCTTAACAACTGTTTATTGAGTCCTTTGTGATGTATTTGCTGGGGATTATGAGGAGAGACAGAACATCCCCTTAAGCAGCTGCCATCCCATCCTGGAGTGGGGATGAGAAGAAAGACAGAGGGGTAGGGAGAGAGGGTATAAATGAGCATGAATGGACAGAGGGTATTAAGAGGTTTAGGAAGAGTGTGCCTGTGGGGCTCTGGCAGGGGCAACCAGAGGAAGCCTCACTCAAGGTGCTGCCTTTTCATCACCTCAAGGAGGGAGGGGGCTTGGCTGATAGAGGGGACAGCAAGTATGTGCTGTGTGTTGGGGAACAGCAGAAGACTAGTGTAGCTGGAACAGAGTGAGCGAGGCGGGCAGTTACAAGAGCTGAGCTGAGCTGGGAAGTGGGGAGTTGTTCACATAAGAACTGTTGGTCGTTGTCTGAACTTTGGTGTTCACTCTGAGTGACATGGACTCCCCTCAAATCAGTGGTTCTCAACCTTCCTAATGCCATAATACATTTTCATTGTTAAAAAGGGGTCGTGACCCACAGGTTGAGAACCGGTGCCTTAAATGCCCCTGTCCTAATCACCACGTATCATTTGTTATCTTACATGAGGAGAGACTTGGCGGATGTGATGTAGAATCTTGAGATGGGGAGATTATTCTGGATTATCCAGGCGAGCCCAGCATAATCACAATGGTGCTTATAAGAGGAGGAAGGGGGACAGAGCTGGCACTTGAAGAAGTGCTGACAGGTGCAGGAGTCTGAAGTCTCACGTGGAAGGGACCAGGATCCGAGGGGTGCGGGTGAACTCCATAAGCTGCATAAGAAAGGAAGTAGGACTTTGCCCTAAGTCTCCAGAGACTATTCAGCCCTCTCAGCTCCTTGATTTTAGCTCCATAAGATTCAGGTTCTGTGAAATCTGGAGCTATAAGCAAATAGATTCCTGTGGTTTCAAGCCACTGCTGGTGTCATTTGTTACAGCAGCAATAAGAAACTGATATAAATGAGGAAGAATTTGAAGGGTTTGGAGCAAAGGCGTGGCATGACGTGACTTATTTTTCAAAGATGCTCTTTGGCTGCTGAAAACAACCTGGCACAGTGGCTCACGCCTTAATCCCAGCACTCTGGCAGGTGGATTGCTTGAGTCAGGAGTTCAAGACCACCCTGACTCTATTGAATAGAAAAAAAAGTAGCCAGGCATTGTTGTGGTTCTTGGAGTCCCAGCTACTTGGGAGGCTGAGGCAAGAGGATCGCTTTAGCCCAAGAGTTTGAGGTTGCTGTGAGCTAGGATGCCATTGTTCTCTACCCAGGGCAACTGAGTGAGACTGTTTCAAAAATAAATAAAATAAAATAAGTTGATGGGGGTAGAGGACAGCGGTGAGAGTAGAGATTGTGGTAACCCTCCAGGTGGGAGTAAATGCCAGCTCCCTCCAAAAGGGAGTGGTGGCCACGCCCTGGATCTGTTTCCAGGGCAGGACTGGTGACGGTTTAGTTGAGAAAGTAAAAGAGTCAGGTTGACACTGGGGTTTTGGTCTTGAGTGACTAAAATGCAGTGCAAGATTCCCAGCAGAGTAGATTGAGAAGACGGGGCAGGGAGAGGACACCACCGTTTGCTGAGTTTTGGATATCTTAAGTTTGAGATGCCATCAGATATCTAACTGAGAAAACAATGAGATGCCGGAACCTGGAACCCAAAAGAGAAGTCTGGGTTGCATAGAATATTATGGGCATTAGCGGCATAAGTTTAAAGCCACCAGTTGGATGCAACCCACTTGGATGTGACTGTAGGGGATGAACCTTTGAACCATGAAGCCTTTGACTCCTACATACAGAAGCCAAAAGGATGGAGGCTGTGTGTGGATAGGGCTGGCTCCTAGGCAGGCATTGGTGGCCACATCAGGGGCTGTGTCAGCATCCTCCTGGTTGAGACCATAGTCCTGCGTTTCTAGAGGTGTGGGGTGCCTTTGCTTCAGAGGAAAGACGCATTGTCTGCAAGGAGGATTGAGGCTACCTTCTTTTTTCCTAACTTCTGCCATTAATTCTTTCAGTGACTGGCAGTGTAATACACAGACTTGAAATCTCCTTCTGAGCCTGCCTAAATGCAAAAGTCTCTTTTTGGCCAATATTTTCAATCTCTCCAAAGAAGCAGCCAGGTGACTGACTGTAGTTTCACCCCCACCTCACCTGCATCTTTCCTGTTATGTCCTGGAAGAATTAATTGGTGGAGAAAATAAAAGACCGAATTGGTAGAAGAGAAGGTAAGGGCGGAGATATCTTGATAACCAGCAGAGGTAGACACTCCCAGAAAAAAACAGCGTAAAGATGATCTCGGACCTGACAGCCAGCTACACCCAGCGGTTGTGAGAAGTATTCTCCTCCACTTTTGCATGTTTACTCGGAGATGAGAGGGTGTTGTCCTGTGAGTGGAAGAGTTTGTTTTGCATGGTTCTGATTCCTAAGGGCTCCCTGGTTTCTGTCACTTGTTCTTTGTGGAATCATTTCTGACTTCTAGACATGGACGGGACCCTTCGGTGTGTGTTGGCCACATAATTGCCTTTGGAGAAGAGAAGAGAATCACATTGCTCAGCTGGGTATGCAACAAAGCCAACGTGTCAGACACCAGAACGTGATCTGCGCCAATCTAAGCAGCCTCTGGGATATTTGAGGTGGACAGTGAAGTTTGCGAACTCATCCTAGGAGAAGTGCTACACTGCTGAGTGTCATTGTGGCCACCTCCAAAGTATTCCCCTTGGGAAGCTGTGCACTAGCCCCCGTGCCTAGTGTGCCCTTCAAAGCACTTTTTCTAGGATTAGTTTGTGAACTTAATTGTCAGCTTGGGCTAGCTGTCTCAGGGTCCTACTTACATGCTGGTGATTGTTAATTGCTTTTTACTACATGAGAAACATATGTATTCTTTCTAGCACACGTGAGAAGGGCAGAAACCACTATCAATCCCATGCAGGGACTAAGTGATGTCCTGAATTGAGAATTCCCTCCCAGTGGTATTCTCCAGGATGAACAGAATTAAGAAAAACTACATAGACCAAGCTCAGATCTTTGTTCTATCTCTTAATCCTTTCCCTGTGGACACTGACAAACTGAAGAAAAAGGGAACGAGAGTTCCTTCCTGCCTGCCTTTCAGTAAAGGAAGGGTTTTGTTTGGTCAATTAAGTCACTGGTTGGTTCCAACAGTCCCGTTTATCTTTTCTGTTATTGTCACTCTGTCAATTGGGTCCCAATTATTTTATCCAGAGGTTTAAAACATGTTTTTAAGGTAGAGAGAATAGAAATTGTCTCTTCATCACTAGGCGTGGGTTTCACATCTCACTGTTTCAGTTCTTGCATGTTCTGTGACTTTGGACGAGTTATTTTACCTTGTATGTCTTGAGTGAAATGTGATAACAGCCACAGTGGTATCGTTGTGAGGACTCAGAGGACAAGTCATGTAAAGCAGTGGTTCTCAACCTTCCTAATTGCCGCATTGTTACAAATGGAACAAAGGGTTTGCGACCCACAGGCTGAGAACTGCTGATGTAAAGAATTTAGCCCTGTGTCAGGAATGAGCACACCTGCTTTGTGTTAGTTAAACGTGCGTGCGTGCACACATACTCACACCACAGGCACGTGCTCTCACTTACACTAATAAACTGTGACTATTTAGAGGCCAGTTTTCTGAAATCTGAGCTCTTCTGAAACAGTCTAAGCATAGAGGTCACCTCAGCTGCACTCCTTTGAAAGGGAAGAGGCAGCTGGTTGCTGAGAGGCTGGTGAGAGTGGATGACAGGGTGGATCCAGACGTCAAGGTCTCACCTTACACAGTGTGACGGGTCCATGTACCCTGCAGATGAAAGAGAGGCTCTGAGTTATCCTTGTGTGAAACTGAGGCACATGGGAGGTGTCAGAAAGGAAAAGAGAGGATAAAAGAGGGGGGCAAGAAGACCAGATAGGGGGTATACGTGGCTAGTACTGGGGGTGGGGAAGAGGTCCAGCAGGCAGCCCCTCCGACTAGGTTTATAATGAAAGTGAAGGGATTTCTCCACATCTCTGGTGCCTTTGTGAGTTTTCTATTGAGTCTGGGAGCAGGTCACCTGGTTCTTCTATCTAGAAATCTCTCTGGCTGCTCTTTGATTGGGCTGTTGCTTGCTTGGTCACTTCGTTCAGTTACTCAGTCATTCCCGCATTCATTCATTCCTTCCTTTTTGACGCCCTTTGTGTGACTGTTAACGTGTCCTTAGCAGAGCGTTTGCCCGGACTGATGAGACTCCCTTCTGTGTCCTGTGTGACCGTCCCCCACTCTGCACGCGGCTGCACTGTTTGCTAACTGATTTCTCACTGTCTCATGGTACCTTCTGGGATCCTGCTCATTTCATTGTGATGATTTTTTCCAGAGTGTAAAGTCTGTTCTGGAGTTGGGCAAGCTGGCTTAGCTATCAACGTGAAATCTTTTAACTCTTAACTTAAAAAAGGATATAATGTGGTTATTCCCCACATCTAGAGTAGTCGGATTTCAGAGTCGTAATAAGCAAGTTTCTCTTCCTTCTTCCCTCCATCTATCCATCCATCCTAAGTAATTACCTGCCCCAACCCAGCTCTATATTGTTATCAGAATCCGTTTTCTCTGCCTAAATCCTGTTACTATCTTCTCAGCAGCCTCCTCCTCTCACTTTTTACGATCTTTGCTCTCTCCTTGCTGAATAGATTCAGCCGTAAGTGACAAGGACTTTATGGAATTGTAAACTGTGCCGGTTGTACACGCACAAAATTGAATTTGTCAGTTGGTCACTAACAGTTTTGAGATTAATTTTAAGCTAGATAGAATTCCATAAATCCCTAGGTGTTTATGCCAAATATCATAATTTACAGAAAGGTTTCACACACTTAAATCTCAGTTCTGTAATGTAGCCGAGAGCTCTCTGGCCTCTTTTTAAAGATGGTGGGACCAAAGGAGATTGTGACTTGCCCAAAGCTGCATTATTTTCCTGACTTATTGGCACACTTCAGATCTTTCAACTTCAAAAATAAGTTTTCCTCCCAATAGTATACCCATCAAGGTGTCAATACTAAGCCAATAAAAAGGCATAAGTTATCATTAGATGACAGATTGCAGTGATCCCATATATATGCCTTAACTTTATTTGACAAATGAAGAAAATGGAGGGAACAGAATATTCATCCTTTGAATTTTTACTTGGCTTTTATGCCTCTTCTTACCTTTTATTTCTGTGCTAATATTTCTTTTGCCATGTTTCACAAAAAAATCATATATTATGTCGTTTGATTCCTGTGGTCTTAGTTGGTCATCAAAAATGACTCCTGTCAGGGCTCCTACATGACATTTTTTAACAAGTTCCATTTTATATATTCTACTTCAGTGAGTCTTTTGCCCCAGAAAATGCTTTCAGCGTGGATTTTTTAAATGCTAAGTGAATTATATTTCTACCTGGTGAGTTATTGCCTTAAAGGGGGTGGGAAGTTGCAACACATAAAACGTTCTGGTTCTGTGGTGTAAATTTCAGGCAGCCCAATGTCAGGTTCAGCGTGATTGAACATGTGCATCAATCTGTGTTAACGCCAGCTGGTAAAGCATGCCACTGTTTGCAGTGGACTTCCTTTGATTTAATAGGACACTAAATGTATTTTTGCCCTGGGAGAAATGCTGGCAGTGGCTCAGATTCCAGATTTAATTTTTTTTTTTTTATTCCAGAGGCATGTCTGTAAATACAGTTGTTATCACCTAAAGACATATATAATATCTTACGTTTATGTAGCATCTCCCTTCAGAGCATCTCTCATATATTATTTTGTTTCTATACATAAAAATTAAGCAGTGTTATTCTACATCAGACCAAATAATATTGCAGGTGTGAGTATCAGTTTCTTTTGGGGTTCAGTAGAAGGTAAGAGTGAAGTGGGGGATGATAATCCCTCATGTCAGCACCAGAAGTCCTAGCCTTATAATGCCGCCATGGGTCAGCCTTTCTTATTTGTGTTTGTTTAAGCCATTCCAGAGTTGTAACTGAGTATTAATTGCATGCGTGGACTTACTACGTGAAGCACTGAATTGTGCTATTTGCATTTTTGTTACGTTTCGGGCAGGAGCCTGCATTTCAATGTTAGTAAATAAGGCCAGGCCCATTTTCTGTGTGTTTAGTGATTTTAATATGCCTCATAGGCCTCAGTGCTAGGTCTGCTCCCTTTTATATTTACTATTTTTAAGAGATTGGCTCTTCTCCCTTGCATAGCTTCTGTCTCGTCTACTGTGCCTCATCCGACTCTGACTTCTGGCCCTTGATATAGTATGTTCTTGTAATCGGTTGGACAACAGGTGTAAGTGAAACATACATAATCCTTGCCCTCAATAAGAATATCTGTGAAAGAAAGAAACAATTAAGTAGTAAAACATCACAAAATGGAAATCACAGCTAGGGAGAGTAAGCTCCCCTGAGACACTGGTCTGAGCCCTCATCTCTCACCTGGCTGGCTACAGTCTCCACCCAACTGGTGTCCTGCTTCCTAAGCTGTTGCCCTGGGGAGAGTGCCATGGTGTCATAGCTCACAGCAACCTCCAACTCTTGGACTTAAGTGATCCTCTTGGCTCAGTTTTAGTAGAGGTGGGATCTCGATTTTTGCTCAGCGTGGTCTCGAACTCGTGAGCTCAAACAATCCACCCACCTCAGCCTCCCAGAGTGCTAGGGTTTCAGGCGTGAGCCATCGCGCCTGCCTCTTACCTTATTTTTTCTAAGCTGTTCTTCACAAGGTAGTGCAGGTGATCTTACAAAATTACAAACTAGATCTATCCCTCTGCTGATTAGAGTTCTTTAAGGTACCCGTGAAGCTTTATGACTCGGAATAGTCTGGCTGCCGCATTTTTCACACTACTCCGTCCCTCCATCCCTACTCAAGAGCTGTTCCCAGCAGCCTCCTCTCTCTTTTTTAGAATCTTTGCTTTCTCCTTGGAATTTTCATCTCCTTAACATTTACATCGTACTTTTCAGGTTCCCATTTACATGTTTTTGCCCTCTAAGGAACGTTTTCCTGATCGTTTTCGATCCCAGCAGTTCCCTCCCTATATTTTTTACTGTGGCTTTTTGTTTCTTGGTTTTTTTGTGCACAGCACTTTTCTTCACCAAAATATTTATTTTGCACTAACAGTGTGTCCTGTACCATTTTAAGTCCCTTAGACATCAGGAGGAAAAAAGAAAGAAAAACATTCTGCCTTCGATGAGGTTTAGGTCTATAATCAGCTCAAGTTAATGTTCATATATGATACAAGATAAATTTCCTTCTATGTAAATGATTGCTCCAGCACCATTTCTAGACAAGAATTTCCTCCACCTATTGAATTGCTTTGTTGCCTTAGTCAAAAACCAATGTACTATATGGATGTAAGGATATTTCTGGACTTTATTTGATTGTTCGGCCTTTATAGCAATACCATGAGGTTTTGATTACTGTATCTTCCTAGAAAGTCCTGAAATCACATAGTGTAAATCCTCTACCTTTTAAAAGATTATTTTGGCTTTTCTGTGTCCTTGGCATATGCATGTACATTTCTGAATCAGCTTGCTGGGCTTTAACTTGGCATTTGACTGAATTTATAGATAATTAGGAGAGAATTAGCATCTATGTTAGCCATAGAGTCTTCCAATTTGTAACATAATACGTATCACCATTTATTTCGGTATTTAAAATTTTACTGTGCATGGTAACTCATGCTTCTAATCCTAAAACTATGGGAGGCTTGGGGGAGGATCACTTGAGGATAGAGTTTGAGACCAGCCTGGACAACACAGTGAGACCCTATCTCCACAAAGAATAAAGATTAAAAAAATTGGCCAGGCCTTGTGGTGTGCGCCTGTAGTTCTAGCTGCGTGAGAGTCTTAGGCAGAAAGATTGCTTGAGCCCAGGACTTCTAGCATAGGTGATAGAGTGAGATCCTATCTCTAAAGAAACGAAATAATTCAAGCCTAGCCCTGGCCAAAACCTGCAATAAATAAATAAATAAAAATAAAATAAAATTTCTCATAGCAGGTGTAATAGATTTCAAATGCATACATTTGTTAAGCTCATCCTTAAGTATTTTGTTTTTGATGGTATTATGGGTTGTATTTTTAAAATTTTTCTTTCAATGATTGTTAGTATTACCATATAGAGTTATGAGAGTTTGTTTTTATAAATTGACAGTCTAGTGGTTATGTTTTTGTTTTTGGCTGGATTTCGGATGTGGGGGGAGGGATATATTCCCTGAGATTTTTCTGTGTACACAGTCATAATCCTTCCATCTCAAGACAGTTTTCCCCCCCAGTTTTATGCTTCTCCTTTCTCTCACTGTACTGGCTGGATCTCCACTATAATTGTGGAATAGAGCAATGAGGGAGAAGATTTTTGCCTTCTCTTAATCTCAGGGGAAATGTTCAGTTGTTGACTTTATCTGTGGCTCTCCCTTTAAGTATTTAGCAAATAGTGTTTATTGGGTCAAGAAAGCTTCCCTTTATTGCCAGTTTTCTGAGAATAAAAATAAATGGGGTGGGGGTGAATGTCAAATATATTTTCTGTGTCTTTTGAGGCAATCACATGATTACCGGCCATTTCTTAATTTCTAACATTTCATTTATAAATCTTGGTGTAAAATTTGGTATCCAGTGTCCAGCAGCGCTGTTTCCTTGCTCACAGGCCTTGTCATCATTCTTTTCATTATTGCAACAATAAGTCAAGTTCTTTTTAATCTTTCTAAAAATCATTGACTCCTTGACCTCTGAAACCTGTAGAATTCTTTCCCCCCAGAATATATATTTTTCTACAAAGTTTTACCTATCATTTGGGGAATTTTAAGATGCCCTCAAATCTATCCGTGGGCCTATTAGTGTAGAGTTCCCATCCCAAATATTCCTACTTCTAACTTTCCCTTCTAGGTTCCAGTAGGTGACTAGTATTGATACCATTTATGTATAGCTCCCAGATTTTCTTCTGAATCATATGTGAATAAAAAACAAGGACTGAGCCGAGGATACAGGCATAGGCTGTGCCCGAAGTTATAGCTACAAAAAGAGAAAAGCCAGACGACATTCATTTGCTCTATTCTCTTTCAAATCTAGTTCATAGGGTCTAGTGGTAGAAGGTCTCATATTAAACTTTAAAGAGATGCTGGCTTCCCCCCCCCACCCCCACATTTAAAAGGTTATGTGCTACAATGTGAGACGAATAAATCATGATTCACTACGACAGTGTTGGAGTCAGTTATATAAATTGCCAGCGAAACACTAAATCTGTCACTTGGTGTGTTCGGACCACTTAACAACTGGAATAGTGTTGGAAGAGGACTGACTTGTTACCAAAAAAAAAAAAAAAAAAAAAAAAAAAAAGCAGATATAGTGGCAGATGCAATTAGCAAGATCAATGGTTAGTGTTAAAGGTTCATTGTTTGGTCATTTCAGTTGACCCAAGTAAAAGCAATTGCTATCCAGAAGACTCCGCTGGCTATAATTTGCTATAAAAGAATACATGCAAGGAAGTGAGTTGCCCAGCTTTACAGCATCTTGGAGAATGTTATTTCTCAGCTTACTGTGTTCCTAGGACAGTGAGCAAAAAATCAAGCTTGTTCTTCTCATTCGTGCTTTTAATTGCTTGTCTAGAACTTTTGCTTACTGGTATTTTTTTTTTTTTATTTTTAACTTTACTGTTTACCTAATTTTATAACAGAAATTTTCTGGTCTGTGTTTGTATTTTCCTAACTGCTCTTTGAAATTCAGTTTATTACAACTTTCTGTTTTTTCAGTCTATGAAATTTTTCACCATTAAGTCATAATCTGAGAGCCCCAAGCAGGTAGATTGTCTAAGCTCACAGGTTCGAGACCAGCCTGAGGAAGAGCGAGACCCTGTCTCTAAAAATAGCTGGGTGTTGTGGTGGGCACCTATAGTCCCAGCTACTTGGGTGGCTGAGGCAAGAAAATTTCTTCAGCCCAAGAGTTTGAGGTTTTTGTGAGCTATGATGCCGTGGCACTCTACCCAGGGCAACAAAGTGAGATTCTTGTCTCAAAAAAAAAAAGAAAAAGAAAAAGAAAAATCATAACCTGAGGAACTGTGGTAAACACCACTTTGAATACATTTTCTGTTGCAAGAAGATTTTTATAAATTTACATTTCAGTTTTTATAAATTAATTAAGTTGAAAATTTGTTTAGAGCAATGATGTTAGTGATGATACGAATGAATAGCATCCATCTATGAGTGCTTCCTCCCATAAATAAGAAGTCAGTCTGGGGACCACGGTATAGGACTCACCTCTTGGGGGCCGGACATAAGTATAAGGGGAATTTTATCTAGCAAATACAATCAGTGTGGCTTAATTCTGTCTACCTGCAGTGCAGCCCAGACAGTAAAAAAGAAGTTAATCTTAAATACAACACTCCTATGAGGTGAAGTTACTTTTCCCCCCATTTTATAGATGTGTCAAGGTCATACGGTGGCCTCTGCATCAGTCTCATTCCAGACATTTAACCATTAGTTGTGTTCTGCTGCAGCGGTTAGGAACTTATCAAATTCTTTTTATTTAATATCTTTCTAGGCCTTGGGAAAGACACAAAAGAACTGTACAGTGCAATTCTGTTTCCAGCAGAGCTAATAACCCTACTGAAACCTGAAGAACAGTTCAGGGACTGTTAAATTCAGGTGCCACATATAATTGCAATAGGAATGCAATCAGGACAGAGGCACTGTGGCTTGTGATAGCCTAAAAAGGCTTCAGTAATGTCTTAGTTAGCAAAAATACCGTAGACTGGGTGACTTAGGCAACAGAAACTTATGTCTCTCCATTATGGAGGCTGAGGAATCTGAGATCAAGGTGCTGGCTGATTTGATCCTGCTGAGGGCTCTCTTTCTAGTTTGTAGGTGGCACTTATATCATTACATGACAGAGGAAGAGATCATCCCTCTCATGTTTGTTATGATAAGAGCACTAATTCCATTCATGAGGGCTCCACCTGCATGACCTAATTACCTTCTGAAGGTCCCACCCTAAGCACTGTCACATAGCAGTTAATGTGAATTTTGGTGGTGGGGGTAGGGTGGACAGAGACATTCAGGCCATAGCAAGTAGTGATGAGACTTTAATTGGTTCTTACCAGAATCAACAATAATAAAAGAAAATGAATGAACAAATAAATAAATGAGGAAGTAATGGTATACATTAAATTTAATGACATAAATACAAATTTGATCTATTATTAAGCTGTGGTTCCATCTCCCCTTGTACCTTTCTTGAGCACCCATCAGAACTTTTGCCTTTCATTCAGTTAGGTATTCTGCGATTGGATGGGTAATGTTGAGGGCATTCTTGCTGGTACCTACTAATTCTGTCCTTTGCTATTTAGCCCTGTTCTTTCTCCAAGTTTATGAGGTCATGGGCTGCTTTAGGAAGCCAGAGAAAGCCATGGCTTTGTTGTATTTTCTTGACCATTGAATGTGGGATTAAAGAACTTTGCCCTGGCCCTACAATATGAGCTTATCTTAATCACTCTCAATGTCTGAAGATAAGTGGTAGAGCTACTTTTTATATGTCAGCAGAAAAATATCAGCAAGAAGAGATATTTCACAAGAGAAGATTGATAATCAAGCATATAAAAAACTGGTCAACCTTACTAGCAATCAGTGAAATCAGGATTAAAACAAGCTACCATCGTGTAGTGCATCAATTAACAAAGATTTGAGAAAATAATAATACAAAGTGACAGTAAAGGTTTGGTGAAATGGACATTGTCACACGTTGCTGTTGGATTATAAATTCCCACCTTTTATTGCAGTATGTTCCCCTCGAGATTTTACCATCAAGAGAAAATCAAGAACTCAGAAAAAGTTGGTACATAGATGCTTTTTTGCAGCAGCAATTTTAACAGTGAAAATTTTGAAGGCACCTTATGGCAGTCCAGAGATATAAAAATGCTTATATAAACTCTGGTAGCTTATGGAATGTAAAATGATGTGAGAATGCTTATGATAGCACATTATAAAATTACATTTATAGTGCGATTTCAATTATAGAGAATATTCACATGTTTATACAAAAATAAATCAAAAAAGTATTGGTTAACATCTCTGGATGTTGAGATTCTAGACAACTTTTGTTTTTCTGCTTTCTTAATTTTTTTCCTTTTTATAAATATTGCAAAATATCTGCATTTTGTCTGCATTACCTTTGTAGACTATGTCAGGCTAGCATTTGTAACTATACAATAGAATACCCTAGAACCTAGTGGATTGAAACAAAACCGTTTTATTTGCTCATAATTTTGTTGGTCAGAATTATCTCAGCTAATATGTACTGGCCTTTCTCATGAGTCTGGGGTCAGCTGGGGGGTTGCAGATAACTGGGTGACTTAAGATGGTTTCAGTCACATGTCTCAGGGCTGGCAGGCCCTTGCTGAGTGGTCGCAGTTCCCTTCCAGGTGGCTTCTCACATCTAACCTGCTAGGTGATCTCTTTGATGGACCACATGAGGTCCATGCTCAGAGTCACAAGTACTTTCCAAGTCTCTGCTGCCTTCACATTTGATAATGTTTCATCACCCAGATCAAGTCACATGACTGAGCCTAGCATCAGCATGCAAGGAAACTACCCAGGGCCTGGGAGGTGCAGAGGACATGAAGTAGGATGATTACAGTCATTTTTGCTAATAGTCTTTCACATAAACAGTGGAATCAATGCCATAAAATAGAAAATAAAACCTGTGACTCGTCTATACCCTAACTTGAAGCCTTCTGAGAGCACAGTATCTTTATGGCATGGGCTCCACTGGGAGGTTAATAGAAATATAATCAAAGAATGCCTGTGTTGGACTTTTTTTTAAAGAAAAACCATCCTCCTAGGGGTAAAGTGATAATTTCATTGTGGTTTTAATTTCCCTGACGATTAGTACTGTGGAACATTTTTTTTTTTTTATATGTTTGTTGTCCATTTGTCTGTCTTCTTTTGAGAAGCTTCTGTTCACATCTTTTGCCCACTTTTCGATGGGGTAGTTTGACGTTTTTTCTTCCTGACTTGCTTGACTTCTTTGTAGATTCTAGTAATTCGCCTTGTATCCGATGTCTAGCTTGGGAATATTTTTTTCCCATTCTGTAGGTTGTCTTTTTGCTCTGTCAGTTATTTAGCTGCACAGATGCTTTTTAGTTTAATCAAATCTATTTATTTTTGTTGCTGCTGTGATTGCCATTGAGCTCATATTCAAATTCTTCGGCTTGGTGGATATCTACGAGACTGTTTCCTACATTTTCCTTTATAATTATGGTTTTGTGCCTTACATTTAAGTCTTTTATCCATCTTGAATTAATTTTTGTGGTGAATGGTGAGAGGTAGGGATCCTGTTTCATTCTTCTACTTGTGGCTATCCAATTTTGCCAGCACAGTTATTGAACAGGGCTCCTTTTCCCCCAGTGTATGTTGTTTGCTTTGTCAGGGATCAGTTGGCTGTAGGTAAGTGGTTTTATATCCATGTTCTCTATTTTGTTCCATTGGTCTATGCCTCTGTTTTTGTACCAATACCATGCTCTGTCGGCTACTACACCCTTGTAGTATAGTTTGAAATCCTATTATGATGCCTCTAGATTTGCTTCTTTTGCTTAAGATTGCCTTGGCTACATGGGCTCTTTTCTGGTTTCAAACATAGTACAGAATTAATTTTTTTTGGTCTGTGAAGTATGACAGTGGCATTCTGATGGGGATTGCACTGAATCTGTAAATCACTTTGGGTAGTACAGATATTTTAACAATGTTAATTCTGCCAATCCACAGGCATGATATGTTTTTCCATTTGTCTGTGTCCTCTGCATTTTGTTGGATCTGACGTGAAGTGTATTTTTGCTTTAATAATATCACTAATAACGTTTTAGAGCCTTCTGTAAGAATCAAAGCATATTTTATTTCATTGCACATTTTCTGTGCCAAGATGAAAATGTATTTTTCTACCCTCCCTTTGTGTAACAAGAGGCAACAAGTTTTATAGACATTTTAGGAATAGTATTTTGAGGCCTTGAAAAGTTTGTTAAGCTGAAGGGCATGATGTTGTGAATATGAAGGAGGTAGTGGAAATAAGCGCCCAGAATATTTCTGTATAGTGTGTATTAGTTTCCTATTGCTGCTATAACAGATGGCTGCAAACTTAGTAGCTTAAAACAACCCCAGTTTATTCTCTTAGAGTTTTGGAAATCAGAAGTCCAAGGTCAATTCTACCAAGTTAAAAGTCCAGATGTCACTTGAGTTGATTCCTTTAGGAGGGTCTAGAGGAGAATTCACCTTGTGGCATTTTTCAGCTTCTAAATGATTGCATGCATTCCTGGGCTCTCCATCCTTCCTTCCATTCTCAGAGCCCATCACCTCACTATCTGCTTCCATTGTCACATTGCCTTCTCCTCCCACTCTGGTTCCTCTTCTATCCCTTTTGTAAAAACCACTGTAATTAGATCTGGCTCGTGTAGGTAGTCTCCCCACCTGAAGATCCGTAACTTGATCACATCAGCAAAGGCCTTTTTGCCCTGTGAGCAGACATGCACAGGTTCCAGGGGTTGAGACATGGATATATTTAGGGGGGGCCCTTATCCAGCCTACCAAATGCAGTCATGTACTTCCAAGCCTCACGATTCAGTTGCGTTTGTGGAAATGATTACTTACCCCCACTTCATCGTGGGTTCACGTCTCCTCCAGATGAGCTGGCTGGTCTGTGGGGGGACTGCTGAACTTCAGCATCCTAATTCCGCTGTGATTTGGGTCTGAGTTTGATGAAGAGTGTAGGTGTAGTCAGGCTCATTTTCATTATTCATATTGGGGAGGAATGAAGTTGATATTGCCTGCCTCCCTCATTCTATATATTGATATTATGATTAATAGCTTTTGACACAAAACTATTTTGAAATATGAGTCTTTTATGACGTATTTTGACAGCAGCCATGTCATCTTTTAGCTGTTCTAAGAGGAGTAGGTTACAGGGACTAATAGCTCACTGTTCTCCACACGAGTAATCAACCAGACATGTCATGTCCAGAAATATCACGAAAATGTCAACCACCCAATCTCTTTAAAATAATCTCATTCAGAGGGTTGGAATCTTCCTTACTTGCAGTTTTGAAATATAAAATTTGTTGAAGACAGGGAGCCCTGAGTTATTTCTTTCTTTCTCAAGAGATGCCAGATGGATGTTGAATTAAGTCCAGTTTTTAGTTTTTCTGCAGATAATTTTTTAAGTGTGTGGTGGTGTTTTGGATTCTTATCAGTGTGTTCTCCCTCCTCTAGTCTCCCACAGCTACCCACAGCCTGGCAGCCGCGTGGTTGCCTTGGTACCTTTTCCTGAAGGATGTCTGCAGTGAAATTTGGTTGTCTAAATAGCACGACTTGTCATCTAAAAGTAGAAGTCATTAGCACGACGCCGCTTGGCTAGTGGTGTCTTGAATACTGTTTTAACATTTTTCTTATTTTATCACTTTACTGCTAATGTTTACTCATGTCCCCACTGGAGATTTCGGGGCCTGGTTCACAGTATGGATCCGGAGTGAAAAATATGAAACATTTTCCCTAAGAGGCTCCTGGAACTTGGCCCAAAAACAGTGGCCCGAATTGGACATGTTGCATAGTTTTAGAGACCCAAACTTTGCAATTCCAGCTCCATTATTACTGTGCGTGATTGGTACTATTTGCCTGTTTGTGGCAGCCATCCACAATTAAAAAAGCCTTCTGTTGTTTCTAAGGAAAATGAAATTCCTGCCCACTTCTGTGTGAACTTTAATTGGCCTTCATTGTAATTATAAACTTGCCCAAAGAACATATTTATCCCAGAAAAAGTAGGGTGTTTGTTTTTAAGTTTGACATAAAAGTTGAATTGGGTGCTTTGAAAGGATATGCACATGTCTGTGTTCCTCCATTCTGCTTGTTTTCTGCATATAATTATAACAAGATGCAGCCAGGTGGAACATCGTCACTCTTTCCACTCAGGTGAGTCGACTGTACAGTCAGCAACTGCTGTCACTGCCCGTAGGAGGGGAGGTGACACCCTATTCCTTCCATGGTGGACATCTCAGCAAAAACCACTGACTGGCAGCCTGTGTGGTCAAGGATGCACATTAATTAGTTCCTTGAAACTCTTTCCTCATTATTTCTAGGTATGTTGTTAGAGAAAAAGTTCTGGAGTTCAGAGTGTTGGTTTTGATAATGGGAATACAAGTTGAAGTCATTAGGGTATGTCATCTTGTTTGTAAAACAGTCAAATGATACGCATTTCCTGCATGGGAGATCCTATTTTATCATTAAGGAACTTGATCTTCGTTGAACCCATGGCTCACTTCATCTAGTAGATACTACATAAGGAAGTCTATTTTTCAGTTGTATTAAATATTTTGGTTTGTTTTTTTTTTTTTTAGGGGAATAGGAAGGATAGTGGGGAAAAGGAAATGAGCCCTTTTCTCATATTAACTAATTTGATTTGGGGGGAGAAAAGAGATTTTGTTACTATCATAACATAAAATAATTTACATTCATTATTTTAAACAACTGAACCATTCAGAAAGATAAAAAGTTCATTCCCAAATTCCATCATCTTGAAATAATTATGCTTTGGTGACCATCATTCAAGATAAGTCCTTGACTCACAGAGAGGGTTGGATCAGGAGGTAGAAGGATAATCGTATTGACAAAGAAACATCCCTTGTTTAAACTTGAGAAAGGAAAAATAAAGATATTACTGAAATTTGACTACTTGAGCCCCCAAATATTAAGAGATTAATTCTGTAAAGATTACTCTAAAGTAAAAATAAAAATCATGGACAATATTGAGCAGCTTTCTACATATATACACATTTGTTCATATACATGTATGTACATATACGTTTTGTATGTAAATATATAGTAACTATTTCAGACTGTGTTTCTAAAAGTAGGTTGATAGCCTCTTGATTTGATATCTCACTGGCTGGATTTAGGTGTCCAGTAGTTGTTTTTCTGAACAGGTACCTGTTACAATACATCCTACATTCCTGTATACTTGATGTCTTAGTTCGTTATGGGATGCCATAACAAAATACCTGAAACTGGGTAATGTATAAAGAGTAGAAATTTATTTCTCTTTGTTCTGGAGGTTGGGAAGTTTGAGATCAAGCACCAACAATTTCAGTTGTCTGGCGCGGGCTGCTGTCTGCTTCCCAACTGGCACCTTGGTACGTCCTCAGGAGGGAGTTATACTGTGTTCTTATGTGGCAGAAAGCAGAAGCGCCCCCAGGGAGATGAGCTCCCTCCATCAAGGCCTTCTGTAAGGGACCTAATCCCAGTCAGGATGCCTCCACCATCATGATTTCATCACCTTCTGGAGGTCCCCCCTCTTCATACTGTTACAGTGGGGATTAAGACTTCAGCCTGTAGAGGGGACAGAAGCATTCAAACACTTGCAAATTTCCTGTTTCTTTCTGGTTTGATAGATAATTTGTCTGGCTATAAAAATCTTGAGTCCCATTTTCTTTTCCTAGTCCTCTGAATGTAGACCCTGGCTTTTGCCACTGGATTTTTTTCTAGAGTGACATCAGAGGACAGCCTGAGTTTTCCATTTACTGGTGGCTTGCTTTCTCTATTAGGGTGCCTGTAGGATTATTTATTCTCATTCACTCATATTTTCTCTCTGTCTTTTTGTCTCTTCCTTCCCCTACTACTATATTCATGGAACTATAACACATAGACAGGAAAGTGCAAATGACATCAGCTTGTAGCTCAGTGAATTGTCAACACGCAAAAACTCAAGCAACAACTCACACAAGTTAAGAAGCAGAATACTAATAGAGCCTCAGGTGTCCCCTTGGGCCGCCTTGCAGTCATAACATAGGCTTTCTTCTCTGCCCAAAGCTCATGGTACCTTAACTTCTAATACTGGTGAGTTTTGCCATTTTTTGAGTTTTGCACAAATGGAACCATTCAGTGTGCTTTCCGGCTCCTTTCTCTGGACGTTGTGTCATGAGATTTATCCCTGTTCTCATGGATAGCTGGCTTCCAGTCATTTTTCTTGCTCCCAGGATCTCTGAATTATCTGTGCATGAACCCCCCTTCGCATTTGAGCCACCTGTTCGCTTAGGTCACCAACCCCTCTTGCTTTTCATGTGTTCCTGCTTTGAAGTTACAGGTTGTCAATGTGCTGATGAGTCAGCACGAGGGCGCCGTGTGTGACTCCTCTGTTGCATGTTGGGGAACAGGGCTTCTCTGGAGATACCCGCTGCCCCCCACCTCTTCTTCCAGCAAGCTGTCTTAGCCCTTCATGCAATGGTTCATTTGAAGGGGTTTTAGGACTCTCACAAAAATCTGTGCCATATTCAGATTCCAAGATGCTGTGTGTTTACTGCCAATGCTGTCCCTCATTTTGGTCTAAATTTCCCTGAATTCGGTTAACATTCATTCTAGTTTGCGGTAACAGGGTAGTGACTGTTCACTCGTTTCATTTAAGAAATCATTCTATTGTATTTCATTCTCTTCCCCACTCACAATAGATTTGAAGGAAGAGGAATGTAGAAAAATGCTTTTATTATATCCTATTTGTGTATATCTCATAAATTACCTTAGGAATAAGGACATTCAGAACCCATTAAAAGCCCAGGGCTGATCATGGAGATTTGTACCAACAAGGGCGAGTTGTAGATGGACTTTGTTTCCTATGGGGCCATCTCAGTGGCCTTCTTCGCCCGCAGTTACCCAAGCATCCTGCTCACCAAGCTCAGAGCCCATTTTTCTACAGGCCCAGCTCTCCCCTGTCCTGAGTTAGCCCTGATACCTGCCAACCTGTCTGAAGCTTCCCATTCTTCTTTGAGGCCTGTTAATTCAGAAGAGTGCTTTAACCAGAGGGGGTAAATTATAGTATGAGGCCAGCTTTATGTTCCTTTATAGGTTTTTAATATCAGAGAATGGAGAATTATTGTAGGCTGCCTTCAAGTATGAGCTTAATATTATCATTCATCAACAAAAAGCATCTGGAAACTGCCATCAGAGCTCATGCTCAAATGCTTCACTGAACTGTACTGAGGTGCTTTTTGTTCTAGTGTGTATAATTTGGTGCCAACATGGTAGCCCCCTAAAGACAGAGCCGTCGCTTTACAAAAGGAACAGTATTTCTTTAAAGAGAAAAAATATATATATGCCTGGGTTAAAGATTTAAAGTGACAGCAACATTTTTGGCGAAAATACCTTATCTAAAGGGTAAAAAATACAGGATCTTATAGTTCATTAGAAACATAACCTTGACATCTGATTATCCGTTGTTGTCCTGTCCACCAAAGTGGTACCCACAGTTGAAAGTACCAGTAAGGATAACAAAGCCAGATAGCCATGTCCTTTGCTCCTCCAACCCAAATAATGCCAATTACTATAATTTGTATGATGTGATATAGACATATGTACTCATAGTTTGAGTTAGACAAAAATAGTGTGCTCTCCCCACAGCTTTATCTCCTCTAATCTGTGTTGCACAGAATATTGTCTGGCTGGCTGGCCCTTCTTTAAATACTTAAGTAGACTCATTTCTTGAAGATGCTTAACTTTAATTTTGGATTTCTTTTCTCATGAGTCCTAACTCCATCACCTCAACCTAGCTCTATCATTTCCTGACTCTGTGGCATTTGGGAAATTATAATCCTCCTTGGGCTTCATTTTCCTGAACTGTGCACACATCTTCAGCATGTAGGTTCCTTTGAGAGGCTGAGACCATAATGTAAAGCATCTGGGCTAAATGCAAAAAGCATCTTTCCTGATCTTCAACTGTTAGGTATTCATTTAAGGCAAATATTTTTGCCCCCCTACTTAAAGAGGGAAGCTGCTGGGGAAACAGTTGGGTGTGATCATGTGCCAGGATTAGAGACCCAGCAGTCATCACTATGGGTGGAGCTTGGAAAAGGCTTCATTACCAGGCACCGCACCAGATAAAACCACTGTGGAGTTGGAGAAACAGACCTAGGTGAATAAGAGTGAAAAAAGAATTATGAAATGTAGTTAAGTTCTTTAAAAGAAATAAATAGAAGCTGTGAGAGACAAAAATAATGGGGAGCAACTTTGAGTGGAGACATCTAGGTAGCCTTCTCTGAAGAGGTGATGTTGAGTTATATTTTGTCAGGAAGCAAAGGGGAGAAAAGGGCATTTCTGTAGGTGCAAAAGTAAGAAAGGCCATGGTGTGTTTCAGTGACTCATATCATCCCCTAAACGGTGCCTGGGAAGGAGGCATTGGATTGTCTTGAGTGAGTGATCTTGAATGACATCATTTTTAAAAAGTATAATTGTTTAAAAATTTGAGTGCAACTACTGTGAGGAGCCTGGTTTCATTTATCCCTAAGATTTAGCATTTACCATTTGTAAATTTACTATTGTAAATTTCCCCTAATTGGGGGACCTGGCTTTGATTAGATTATAGGACACAATTTGTTCATGTTTTTTGATGTAAGATCAGTACCAAACAAAAATTTTACCCTTGTGAGAAGATCTCTGTGTCTCCACATCATGAAAATTAAATAAAAGGATAAATGTGAATAATGTATGAAATGTCACATATAAAGAATTTATTTCCTGCCTAAAGTTGTTATTTTGTGTTTAAAACAATTCTTGTTATTGAAAATATGTTAATTGTCCCTTTCTTTTTTGATGTCAGTTTTTATGGTGGTAATGAGAAATACCAGGGTAGGATTTGGGAATTAACAATAGCAGACTGGAGTTTGGGGATTGACAATGCCGTGCCAATAGCAGTAGCAATCAGAAGAGTTGTTTAGAAGTGCCAATACTCGGATCCAAGTCAGGGCTCAGCTAATTCAATGTCTATTTTTATGTGTGTGTAAATAAATTGAGCTTTCGAAACACTTTCACACATTGAAAACTATTTTGTGTTTGTTGATTGTTTTCTTTCTTGAATAGAGTATCATAGTACTTTCTTTTTTTGTTATTTGTTACCGTGGCGGTTTTTCATATTTTTAACTGGAGACAGTTGGCTTTCCAAAAATACTGGAAACAAATTCATGATGTGATCATGCTCACCCACATCCAAAATTGTGGTAGATCTCCATTTTCATTGTTATATATAGTAATGCGTTTTTATGTGTTAGGACTGGTAAGTTGTCTAAGTAGATCCTTGAGAGATGAGGTAGATTTTTGCTCCCTCAAGTTTCATAGTTTTTTTGTATTTTTTTTTTTTTTTGCTTTCGTTTTTCTTCAGTCTGTTAAATATTTAAAACATACTAGTTTTTATATCTTTGGCCTATTCTTGACTCTGGATCAATAGTAGATGATGAAGTATCTCTTGTTGATAGTATATTTCAGATATTCATTTTACCTTTATCACATACAAAAAAAGTAAGTATCTATAAGAGTAGAAATTTATAATTTTTTTCACTTTTTTTCCTTCATTTTTTTCTGCTATAGTATATAGTTTTTGCTTTCCTTGTATTGCTGATGTCTTGAAGTAAGGTATGCATGTTTATATCTGTTTTCATGCATGGTTATGTGGAAATAATTGCTTTTACATAGTTGGGATTTTTTTTTCTACTGCGTCTTTTTTTCTGAGAGATTCTTCCTAAACCTGACAGCAAGTAAAAATAAATTTCATCAAAATGCACTAAAATGGGTTGTTAATACATAGCCTAAAAATATTTGGCTTGTTTTTTCAGCACAAAGAATTTTGAATTCACTGAAAATTAAGTTACAGTTGTTGAAGTTTTTTATGTAGACTTAGCAATTGTGTCACTCACAATTCTTAATTATCTTAGTGCATAGGATATATGACATAATATCTGCACCCTTACCACCTACAGCCTCTGGGAAGAGTGTAACGCACAGCACCAAAGTAATAAAAATATAAGCTCCAGAGTGGGAAGCAAAGCTGAAACAAGCCATTTTTACATATAACTTAAGTTTAGGTTCTGTGTAGTAGGCTGATCCCTTACTTAACCTTTAATAAAATTGGATTCAAGGGTATTTATATATAAATAAAAAAATAAAGTTAATTTCCTTTCATACTTCTGTATGAGCAAGTTTCTAGTAATGTATTATGATGACATTTAAACTTCAGTATTAACCCCATTGGCTGAAAAATTGCTGTGCTTTTTTATTAGCTACATTTGAGGATAGGTATTAAAAAGGGAAGGTTATTAGGATGATTATTGTTAAGATTATGCTGTCATCTTCAGACTGATTAAATCAGCTTGTATTTGCTTGTCCTTTTATCTCCTATAAAGTTAACTAAGAAGTCATTTCCTCATTTTTTATAGTTAAGAAATTAAAATTTGATAACCTCTCACACCTTTCAAACTTCCCTTAAAGGGTTCTTTAGTTACATAGGCATCTAGAATCATGGTCAGACGCCTTCTGTAAGTAATGTTATAATGTAGACAATGTATTTGTGTAGGCGGGTACAGATTGAAGGTCAAGTGTGGTTATAAATCTTTGCTGAAAACGCCATAGTCTTGGGTCTGCTTCTCATGTCTGGCCAATGTCTTCATTTGGTGTTCATATCATAGCGTGGAGGGAGGGGCAGGACATAGGAATCAAGGAATCATATCCTGTTCCCTCTCACCCCCCCACCCTAACTTTCCCAAGAAAGCAGCATTTTAAAACTATCAGAAACATGTGATACCTCTCAAACATGATTATAGTCAACCATGTACATTGTGAAACATGAGTCACAGCTGTTTCTCTGCAATAGTGTACAAGTTTCCATTTTTAAGAATAAAAATAAATTACATTATCCCACACCAACATCCAAGAGCTCCAAGCCTTCTGAAAAATACTGTAGACCTGCTACACTCTGCTCCACATTCATACCCTGGCCTGGTATCCACCACCTCCCTATAGCCCCTCTGGTGCCCTACTTGGACCCAAACCTATTCTTCCTTTTCCTTTATTCAAAGTTTTTCTGAGATACTTTCAATTTCCATAATCTCTCTGTGGAGATTTTCCTAAGCAATTCTTATCTAATGAAATTTTATTATTTTAGAAATGATAATTTATTCCATGTATAACTACATGAGATTTTGTTCTTTTTAAAGACTCTATGAATAAACTATCAGATTAAACAAAAACACTCCTCCACTTTTTGTTTTAGCTGTTGCGTGGGGAAATGCTTGCCTATATTAAGTCAGCCTGTTAAAAATATTCATTCTGTCCTATTAGTGAAAGTATATCATACTACCCAAAGCATATGCAGATTTGATGCAATCCCTGTCAAAATCCCAATGATGTTTTTTGCAGAAATAGAAAAACCCATTCTGAAGTTCACATGGAATTGCAGTGGACACAAATAGTTGAAACAATCTTAGAAAACAAGAACGAAGCTAAAGAACTTACAATTCCTGATTTCAACCTGATTTCAAAACTTACTCAACATATAGTAATAAAAATAGCATGGCACTGGCCTAAAAGCAGACATATAGACCAATGTGGTAGAATAGAGAGCCCAGAAATAAATCCTTACGCATATGGTCAAATAATTTTTGACAGTAGTGCCAAGACCATTCAATGAAGAAAGAACGGTCTTGTCAACAAATAATGCTGGGAAAACCAGATATCCTCATGGAAAAGAATGAAGTTGGGCCCTTACCTAACAGCTTATGTAAAAGTGAACTCAAAATGGATCAAAGATCTACATGTAAGACTTTAACACAATTATAAAACTCTTGGAAGAAACCATAGAGGAAAAGCTTCATGGTGTTGAATTTGGTGATGATTTCTTGGCTCTAGCACCAAAAGTATAGGCAACAAAAGAAAGGATAGACAAATTTGGACTTCATAAAAATTAAAAACATTTCCTGCCTTAGGAGATAATATCAATACAGTGAAAAATTAACCCAGAGAAAGACAGCCAACTAGAGCTGCACAGTCCTTGGCTCCCCCACAGAAAGGGATCTAAACAACAAACAGACAACTAGACTAGAGTGTGGAAGTATTGTGGAGAGCACTAGGGGAATGGTGAAAGCCTGTCGATGGCGAGTGAGGCATCCTGCCTCTGCCATGCTGTCTTCCCCACTGTGAGAGTAATGAGAAACAACTTCTCATAGGAAAAAGGTGAGGTGGAAATCCCCAGTGGTCATGATTGCAACCACCAACACTGGCAATCCATGTTGCATGGGTCCCCCAGGCTTCACAGGCCCCAAGTCCAGTTTGAAGAATATCTGGAGGCTTACACAGCTGTAATTACTCAAAGTAGGAGCCCACATTGAGGATTCCCCACCCCTGCAGCCTAAGCTGCTACAGCTGGGCACTATCTTGAAACTGGATCCACTTCTAGAGTTTGTTCCCCCCATGGGAATCAGGAGTAGTAAACTCTCTTCTACCTGAGTACCTGATGTCATTATACTACATTCACTCAGGTGCCTGCAGCAACACACTCCTGCTGTCCTGAGCCCAAGCCAGATGGAATAACTGGGACCCTCATGTTGAAACACATATGACACCTCCCACCCCACCCCACCCTCAGGGAACAGGTGGACTTGCACAGTGGGGAAGCTACTAAACAGCCAGGTAGCTACTTGTGCACATCTCTGCCAAGCACAGGCACACTTACACCTGGCCCAGTAGGCAGTCCTCTGGCAGCCCCATCCCCTAGACAGACAATCACAGAGCAGCTAGAGCAGCTGGAGCAGCTATATCTGCCCCTCTAACAAACAGCTATAGGGCCACATGACATTACTGCACTTTACATGCAACTGCCTAGCCTTCCGTCCAGCAGCAGCCGCACCTCTTTGGAGAGACAGGCACGTGACTGAATGTCTAGCACTTTGTGACCACACACATCTACCCAGACACAGACAGACAGCTCAGCACTCCTATCCCCAGCAAAACCGCACCATTGCCATCACAGACTTTCAAAAGTGCACATCACTGAGGCACTTGGAGACATTGCTGATGAGGATTAAGCTGAAGAAACTATGGAAATGCTGCTGAGTCCACCCAAAATCAAAGCCAATGCACTATATCCAAATCACACCCTATGACTCATCCTCAGGAAAAACTATCTCCTTGTGAAAGCTATAGCATAAAAATGGAAAAAGTGACCATTTTATTGGATGTGGAGATGTCAATGTAGGGACACAAGAACTGTAAAAAAGCAAGGAGACATAATGCCCTCAAAATAACACAATAAGTCTTTAATAACAAATCCCTGAAAAAGGACATTAACAAAATGCCTGAAAAGAAATTTAAATAATAATCTTAAGGAAATTCAGTGAAATATAAGAGAATATAAACAATTTTGTAAAATCTGGTAAATCATTCATGCATGCTATGAATGAGAAATCCAATAAACAGATCAATATTGTAAAAAGAGAACCAAACAGAAATGTTGGAGCTGGAGAATTTAATGAATAAAATAAAAAATACAATACAGATCTTCAACAACAGAAGCAAGAACTTTTGAACTTGAAGACAAGTTTTTTTAAATCACCTAGTCAGCAGGAAAAAAAAAAAGAAGATAGTTTAAAAAGTGAAGAGAGCATATAGGACTTATGACATACCATTAAGTGATCAAATATTTGCTTTATAGAAATCCCAGAGGGAAAAGAGATTAAGAAAAGCACAGAAAGACTTTTTAGTGAAAGAATGGATTAAAAAACTTCCCACATGTTGGGAGAGATATGGACATGTAAATTTGAGAAATTAAAAAGTTCCTAATTAGATTCAGTCCAGAAAGATCTTTTCTAAGGCACATGGTAATCATATTATCAAAAGTCAAAGACAAAGAGAATTTTAAAAGCTGCAAGAGAAAAATAGCATATACAGGGAAATCACCATTGGACTATCATTACATTTCTCAGCAGAAACCTGGCAGGCCAGAGAGAATGAGATAATATGTATGTTCAAAGTGCTGAAAGGAGGAGTAAAGAAAAACTCATCCAAGAATACTACATCCAGCAAAGCTATCCTTCAGAAATGAAGAGAAATAAAGACTTTTCCAGACGAGCAAAAACTAAGGCAATTTATTTACCACGAGAACAACTTTGTAAGGAATGCGTCAAGGGAAGGGTACCACTGGAAAAGAAAGGGCAACAATTACTATCATGGAAACACGAAAAGTATAGAACTCACCAGTAGAGGTAAATTCATAAGTCAAATTCAGAATACTCCAGTAATGATGCTATGTAAATGTTTAATAGCATGGAGGTTTAAAGTCAGAATGGTCAAAAACAGCAGTAGCTACAACTATTGGCTAAGGAACATAATAAAGAAGTAAATTAGGTCAACAAGAACATAAACTGTGTATTGGTGGGAGCAAGAATAGACTATTTTTATGCAACCATAATTAAATTGCTATCAGGTTAAAATAATCTGTTATAAGTAAAAGACCTTCATGTTAACCCCATAGTAGCCACAGGGAAAGGTGCTACAGCAGATACACATAGAATAAAGAGAAAGGAAACAAAGCTTAGCACAGAGAAAGCCACCAAATAACAAAGAAAAAGAACAAGAAAGGAAGAAGGGGGGAAAGATCTATAAAATAACCAGCAAACAGTTAACAAAATGGCAGGAATAAGTTCACATCTATCCATAATCACCATGAATGTAAATAGATGAAAGTCTCCAATTAAAACATATAAAGCGACTGAATGTATGAAAAGAACAAGACCCAAATATATGATGTCTACAAGAGCGTTGCCTCACCACTAAGAAAAAACATAGACTGAAAATGAAAAGACAGAAAAAGATACTCCATGCAAACAGAAACCAAAAGTGAGCAGAAGTAGCTATCGCTATTTCAGGTAAAACCAATTTTAAGACAAAACTGCAGAGGCAAAAAGATCATTATATAATGATAAAAAGATCAATTCAACAAGAGAATAAAACAATTATAAATATACATCCACCTAACACCAGAGTACACACATATATAAAGTGAATACTACTAGACATAAAGAGAGAGATAAACTACAATTGAATAATAGTAGTGGGCTTCACTCCACTGTCAACAATGGACAGATTATCTAGACCCCCCCCCAAAAAAAATCAACAAAGAAGCATTGGGTTAAAACTGTATCATAGACCAAATGGATCTAATAAATATTTTTAAAATGTCGCACCTACCTGCTGCAGAGTATATAATGTTCTCAAGTACATATAGGACATTCTCCTAGATTGATCACATGTTTCCCCATAAAACAAGTCTTTGTTTTTTTTGTTGTTGTTGTTGAAGTTTTTGGCCGGAGCTGGGTTTGAACCCACCACCTCTGGCATATGGGGCATGCACCCTACTCCTTGAGCCACAGGTGCTGCCCAAAACAAGTCTTAATATTAAGAGATTATGTCAGGTATCTTTTTTGACCGTAATGGTATAATACTAGAAATCAGTAAGAACAACTTTGGGAATTTTTCAGATACATGAACATTGAACAACATGGTCTTGAATAACAAATGTGTTGGTGAAGAACTAAAAAGAATATTAAAAATATCTTTGAGAGAAACAAGAATGGAAAAACACCATGCCAAAACCTGTGAGATATAGCAAGCGAAGTTTTAAGAGAGAAGTTTATAGCAATAAATGACTACATAAAAGAAGGAAGATTTCTAACAAACTACTGATGCACCTCAAGGAACTAGAAAACAAGAACACAGTAAACCTAAAACTGGTCGAAGGAAGGATACAGTAAAGCTTAGAGCAGAAATAAAACAAAGAGAGCCTAAAAAAAACCTTCAAAAGATCAAAAAAATGAAGAGTTTGTTTTTTTAAAAGATAAAATAAAAAAAATCATTAACCAGACTATAAAAAAGAAAGAAGACGCAAATAAAATCAGAGATGAAAAAGGAGACCTTGCACCGACACCACAGAAATAGAAGGAATCACATTATTATGAACTGCTGTGATAACAGAAGAGTTGGATAAATTCCTGGACATATGAAACTTACCAAGATTAAGTTATGATAAAATAGAATATCTGAACAGATGAATAATTAATGAGGAAATTGAATCAATGAAATAAAGTCTTTCATCAAAGGAGAGACCAGGACCTGATTACTTCATGGCTGAGTTCTGCCAAACATTTAAGGAATTAATGCCAGTTTCAGAAAACTGACAAGGAGGGAATTTTATAAGGACAGAATTACCCTGATTCTAAAAAAAAGACATACGAAAGAAAACTGAAGGCCCATAACCCTGATCAACAGATGTAGAAATTCTTAACAAAATACCAGCAAACCAAATCTAACTACATGTTAAAAAGATCATCCACCATGATCAGGTGGGATTCATCACAGCAATGCAAGGATAGTTTAACACACAGAAGTCAGTCATTGTTACATAGCACATCAACAAAAAAAGAGACAAAACCATATGACCATTCAGTAGACGTAGAAAAAAGTTGACAAAATTCAGCTTTCTTTCATGATGAAAACTTTGAACAAATTAGGTATGGGAGGTATGTACCTCAACACAGTAGAGACCATGTGACAAACCCACAGTTAGCACCCTACTGAAAGCTCTTCCTCTGAGATCTGAGAGGTGATGTGGATGCCGACTGTCCCATTTATTCAACATGGTACTGGAAGTCCTACCCAGAACAGAGAGGCAAGAAAAAGAAAAAAAAAGGCATCCACATTGGAAAGTAAGAAGTCAAGTTGTCCCTCTTTTTTCAAATGTTATGATCTTATATATAGAAAATACTAAGGACTCCACTAAAAAACTATTAGAAGTAATAAATTCAATAACGTTGTAGGATACAAAATCAGTAGTGTTTTTTCTTAAACATTTAAAATAATATTTAAGTTTTAATTGTTTAGGCAATTTATTTTATGCTTGCAAAAGAATAGTGACTTTTCGAAGTGTGATTCTTAACCGAGAAACAAACTATCGCCTGAGAATTTGTTAGAAAGGCAAATGCTCAGGCTTTACCCAAAACTATGAAATCAAAAGCTGTGGAGGGTTTTGTAGGTATCTTTCTAGAAAATTCTGATTGCACCCTCTTGTTTGAGAAACCCTGCATTAGTAAACTTGGAACACATGAAAAAGGTAACATTTGTAATCCCAAAGTCTAAAAATAAACACTGTTAGCATTTGGAGGGTATTTCTTTCTAGTCTTTTCTGTGTTCCTTTAAGTATTTCTTCTAGTCTTTTTCTCACATTTCTGTATATGCATGTGCTTTTTCAAAACATGCTGTAGGAATTCTAGAGCCTACTTTTCAACCTTCAGTATCATGTCATGACCATTACTCTATGTTAGTGGGTCTTAACCTGTGGGTCATGATCCCTTTGTAACAATGAAAATACATCACAGCATTAGGAAGGTTGAGAACCACTGCTCTATGTCATTAAATTTTATTCGAAAACATTTTTAATCATATGGCTATGTATTATACCATCCTATGAGTGTTTGATGATTTGTTAAGCAACCCCTTAGATGTCTGAGTGGTTTCCAGTTGTTCAGGAGGATATATGCAACACTGAATTGAAAATTTGCATTCATAAATCATTGTGAATATCTATGATTATTTCCTCAGCATAAATTTATTACAAGGGTGGAATTACTGGGTCAAATAGCATGAACATTTTTATAGCTCTTAATATACATTGCCTAATTGCTTTTCAGAAAAAAAAAGTCCCAACTTGGATTCTAACCATCAATGTAAAGAAAGTGTCTGTTCTTCAAACCCTGGCCAACCCTAGGAATTATATTCCTTTCAAATGTGTGTGAGTTCGGTAGGAGGATATTTGTGAATTACAAATGAGTAGGACACACAGCTCGGTCTTGAAAACTTGAGGTTTTTCTAGTCATTGTATTGGCACACATTTCTATACCCACAAGCCTAAATAGTAGACACTGTCTTAGATCTTCTCTCTTAACTGTAGATGTTAAGGTTAATAATTTCTAAAGTTTATTCTTCCAGTACCACATGCCTCTCACCTGACGCAGACACTAGTAGTTTTTTTTTTTTTTTTAATAGGGTGTTACCACTCTTCCAAAGGTGTGCTCCGGAATAAAAATAACTGGGCAATCTGAAGAGGGGTGAGCCCATGTATCCTAGGCTTTGGGATTAGACTAGAGGGCCTTCTAGGAAGAGAGAAACCAAGACAGGATGTGCATAAAGTTTGTGTGTAGTTGTATATGGGTGACTGTTTTAGATTGCAGGCTGACTTTATGAATACCCTGTATAAGTAGAACCTCCATAGTTGACAACCTCAATACACTGACCACCTTCTTCAGGTGACCTAGTTTTCATAGACCAGACTGTACCACATGTGCGTATCAGTACAGTAGACTCAGTTCCTTACATTGACCACCCTGTATGTTGACCAGTCTATTACAGTCCCATGGGGGGTCAACTTACAGAGGTTCTGTACTCAGGTTCTAACGTAAGTTGTGTTATAGATTCTACCATTTCTGTATGCAGTACCAAAAATCAATTAAGGGACACTATTATTAATATTGAATCTTTTTTTAAAATTTCTGGTTAATGTGAAGGTACAAACAATTAGGTTACAATATTAGCATTTGTTGGTTGTAGATGTGAATCTACATCCCTCTTGTAGATGTGAATTGTAGAAAGGGTGGTTTGAGATCGAACGTTAGAAAATGTTTCATCATTAAAGAGGCAATCCTATAGTTATATTTTTAACTTAAACAGCCATGGTGAAGGTTGGTTCATGATAACTATTGATTCTATGAAAAGTAAGGATACTGAAACTTATCAGGTGAACATACATTTATTTTAGTGTGTGTTGCATTAACCAGTGACTTCTGCCTGAAATCTTCCAGGTACTTGAGACGCCCTTGGTGCTAACATTTCCAGATTCCTATTACCTTGGAAGGGTGTCCCCAAATCAGCCCCCGTGAGCCAGAGAACTTAAAGTGAAGGAGGACAAGGAATGGCCCAGTATCTGTCCCCCACCCACCCACCAAGGAACCCACCCAGCTTGTGCAGCAGACTGCTTACTGCTTAGAACTTGTTCAGTCCTCAGGGACAGTGGCTTTTGGCACTGGGGACAAATTTCACAGAAGACAATTTTTCCATGAACTGGTGATGAGGGTGGGGGATGGTTTCAGCAGGTTAAATCTTCACCGTAGATCATCAGGCATTAGACTCTCATAAGGTCCCACAACCCAGATCCTTCATATGCTCAGTATACAATAGGCTTCACAATGAGAATCTAACACTGCTGCTAATCTGACAGGAAGTGCAGCTCAAGCAGTGGTGGGATTAATGGGGAGTGGCTATAAATACAGATGAAGCTTAGTGCCTGCCACTCACCTCCTGCTGTGTGGCCTGCCTCCTAACAGACCGAGGAGGGCACCAGTTTATGGCCAGGCACTGGGGACTACAGTTCTAGGAAACGAAGTCCGTGTTCCTCAGTTTTATCCTAACTCTCCTTTTGATCACAGGCCTTTGACAATCTCATGAACAGGGACTCTTTCCTCAGAAGAGTGCTACCTTGCAAATTTTGCATTCAATTTCAGGAATTTAAGAATTCCTCAAGGATGCTCCCATTTTAGGCAAATTGTTTTCAGGTATTCGCAGGTTTCACTTACAAGAATAATGAAAATAATATTTTAAATTTCCAAACTGCTTTGCAGTTTATAGAACCATTTTGTCTATGCATCTTGGCTCCTAGCCTCAATCATATCTATTAATAATGTGACCCTCACTTGTCAGATGCTGAAGCTCAGCAGAGCACAAAGATTTGCCCAAAGTCTCTCAGTCACCACGTCATCACTCCCTGTTCATATAGGAGGCAGGCAGAAACAAGGTTGCCTCCCACATGTAGAAGAATGATTGGCAAGTCCTGAATGAATGTCAGGTTTAAAGTATGTGTTTTTTATTTACGGCCACATCACCTTGCCAGGTAAGGCCACCTGGGTGGTGTGTATTAAGGGTGTGTTAAACTCACCACTCTGTCCCTGGTTAATCATAAGTGACTGAGCCCTTCCTATGCCATGTTACTCTGAACCACAGATATCAAAGAGCCAGGGGGGAGCATAAGATGGAAACAATGTAAAGTGCAATTTTTCTTCATTGTTATAAGGATTTCTGAGCCTCCTTACACCAGCACACACATAAATCACGTGATCCTTTTGTTGTAGCTACTTGGCAAGGTAGGTTTTTCTTCTAATCTTTTTTGTTTAAATTGTACTCTTTCCTTGACTAGATCAGAAGGGTAACAGTTTTTTGTTTTTTTTTAAGTAGGTACCATACAGTAGCAATGCATCGCGTGAATTAAATGAGCAAAATGCCTGTTTTAAAAATGTGTTACGGGAAAGGCCAAGCTGACGGCTGCCAGAATGACAGTGTGGCCTTGCATTCCCCACAGGATAAATTTGAGAGCTGTCATGAGATAGCCCCACTTATGTTGCCTTAGATGATGCACAGGAAGAGAATGAACTTCAGACCTAGTTTCGCAACCCGTTTAGGGCTCTGTGGGCCGGCATCTGTAAAGCAGACAGAGAGAGAATAGGCCACCAGCATGGTGGTCACTGCCATAGAACGGTGCTGTTTTAAATTACATTATTGTCCCTTTGTACCAATTAGTATGTACCAGGTATTTTGAATTTGTTTCTGACAATTCCCGCTTTCAGTGTACTTTAATCTTTTTCATAATGAAAATAATACATACTTGGAGCAAAATGAAATCCTCAAAAGAGAAAATTAATATTTTACCCTGTGTTCTGCCAGTTCAAATCCTGCTCCACCTAATTTCCCTTCTTTGCGAATGCCAAACTTAACAATTTGATACTATCCCTTCTTTTCTGTTTCACATTAAAAATGTATTCATACATATGTATAGAATTTCTTCCTTCTGTATTTTTCCAAAAATCATAAGATAACAAACTCAGTATATTCTTAATTTGATTTTAAGTGAGGGTAGGCCTCTTTCCAGGTCAAGAGACTCCAACAAAATCTATTTTGGTAACTAAAGCATTTCATAGTAAAGCTGTAGACTTATTATTCTGTTTAACACTTGGTAATAAACATTTCGGTTGTTTCCTGTGTTTACTTATTGCAAACATTTGCTATTACAGTATAAGCATCATTTTATAGGCCTAGGATCATTTTCCTTCCAGTAAAATATGTTACTAAAGAAATATGAAAAGAACATTCCAAAGTCAGCCGTTTATCTATAATCACACACTTCTATAATGAGTAGCCTAGCACGTTGTAATAAGAATTGTGAGACTTGTGTGTAGAATATCTCTTTTTATATGTAGCAGCTCTAAACATAGCTTTTATTTTGTATTGGAGCCATGTGTGGTCACTTTCCTTGTGGGGATTCAGTGCAGAGCAGAGGTGATCTTTCAGCTGTCCTAATGTCCCATCTCTGTCTCTTCATGAGCAAATCAATTACTTGGGTTTGGGCAAATGTGGTAGACTAATGACAGACTAACCCGACCGGCCGTGGTTATTTTAGTTTTACCTTATTAGACCATGGTCTTAGATATTTATGACTGAGCCTGGCTTTTAGAGCACACTAATTTAAAAAGCTCTCTGTGGTATTATTTTAAAATTAGGAAGGAAGGGAAGGCTGCTTTGAGGACGTGAAAAATTTGCCCAGATCGCCTCAATTGCTGACGATGTGATAAATGATAGCCCTGGCCACATGTTTCAGGGTTTGGAATACCCGGGAAGAATTCTTACAGTGTGATTATGGAAACAGCCAATTTCCATAAGTGTAAATGAGCATGCTTATTAATGGGCCGCAGTTTCCTGTCGCATTCAATCACGTTTAGACTAGCAACGAGAATGATCGTTTTGCATGATGTAGTGTTTACTCAATTACACTCGCACGGCAGAGCTTGCTGTACCGGAGTCTTTGGAAAGGAGCATATGTGGTCCTTTTGCAGGTAATAAAATGGAAAATCCAATTTGCAATTGCAGAATAAGCCTCTGAGTGATATATGATCTTCATAGCAGCACCGGTCAGAGGGTCACTGCTAATCACGGCGCTGCCTGGCTTCCCTAGTGGCCTGAGCCGGAGGAGTGCGCAGAGTGAGGCTGTGTCTGGGAGCCAGGCAGCGTGTCTGTAGATGCACCCCTTTCTAGCTTATTAGATCCTCTTTGTCACAATGCTTAATCCTGCTGCCTGATCCTTGTTAGAACACCACCGCAGTACCGCTCAGCCTTCTAATAAAGGGGATGGGTGAGGGCCCCTAACTCGGTGCGCTGAAGCGTGCAGCGGCAGGGCGATTGCAGGCTGACTGACAGCGGGGTGAGATGCTCCCTGCATGTTATTACTAAAAGGGAACCCACCTCCGACAGCTGACAGACGCGCTCTGCTGTGGCAGTGGGAACTTGTTGCTAGGCCAAGATGAGACGGGTGTCATCTTTTCACACTGTATAATGGCCAGCTTTACTCTAATTATATTAACCCTCTTCTGAAATTGCTGCTTTCCCGGCTGGCAGCTGAGTGTGGAGAGAGCGCCCAGAGACAAATCACTTGCTGGGAGGATCACAGCTCCACAGAAGCAGGTATTGTGTTATCCACCGGTGACATCCAGTTGGAGAAACAAAATGAGTGCGTCTTAGCGCACCGAGCCCCAGTTAGAACTCCGAGCAGACATGCTCTGTCTGGCTTACGCAGTTTCCATCTCTGTCACCTGTGATAGTTCCTCCTGTGGGGTCTGCCATGGACATTTAACATGCTTTCCGTAGCTCTTTGTTAAAAACAAAGAACACCATCAGGCAAAAAGCTGTTTTGTTTCTTCCTCCTCCCCATAAACCTCAATTACTCTTTCTTGGTAGGTTCACCATCCTACCAAAGGCAGCACCTGCGAATTTGATTTAGTGGCATTGTGTGCTACTAAAATGAACAAATGGGGGTGGGGGAGGGTACCCCAGCCCCGGCTTCCCCTCCCCTCCCAAGATGTGCAGATGGATTGAAAGTGATGTGAGCACAGACATTCCTGAGTAGCTCAGGGTCCTTGCTGTTTACCCTGACTTTCACACATCAGGGTAAGGCTCCTTTTCCCCAGAGGGAGTATGTCTATCTCAGTCCCAGTGTCTTCTGTGTGCTCCAGTTAGCAGACGTCATTAGCAATCCCCAATGCCTCTTCCGTCTCCACTGACAGCACCTAAATGGAGACATCACTTGGGATTGACAGATCTCGAGGAGGTTAGAGGTTTCAGATGAAAGGGCCCAGAGAACACGGCTGACCTTTCCTGGCATTATTCCCCTAGGTCCGTCTTCCATGAGTGGCAATCAGGAAAGAGCATAGAACGTCAGTGCGTTATTTTCAGAGGATTACAGCTAAAAAGACTGCCAGCTTAGTAAGAAGCTGTGAATAAGTTAACAAGAGGCTGTGTACATGCCAGGGTGGATTTGTAAGTTGTCAGTAGTAGCAAGCAGACTCTTCCTCCCACAGAAGTAGCACCTTTATCTCAAGTTCAAAGACGGTCCATTAGAGCCACCTGTGCTCACGCCATACCTGTGTTTTTGGATATTGGGGCAGGCCTTGGAAGTTGCTGAAAGAAAACTCAGGGTGCAGCCTGGAGGAAGAAGACAGTATTTCCCCCTCACAGTCCTGTATAAGTCATAGCAGGGCAAATTTGGAAAAGTTGAGGCTTCTCAAACCCTTTCTCTGGTCCATGTTGCTCTCATGCTGACCGAGGGCCCTGAAGATACAGCATAGTGAGGAATGCTCTGTGCTCCAAAGATAGCTAGCGCCCTCTTCTTCCTGCTCTTCTCCCTAAAGGAGAAAAGTCCTATTTCTGTGATCTTCACCTGAACCAGATGTGAAGACAGCGGTCCAGTTGAGTTAATTCCCAATAACATGTCTTGAGTGGTGCTTCAACAGAATAAAATCCTACCCACTAGAAATTAGGCTGTATTCCTCAGTAGGATAAGGAATTCAGAGGGACAAGGAGAAAAGATATTTAGGACAGAATTGCCGCTAGCAGGGAGCTAGCTCCCCTTTGCTTACAGGTGCCCACCACAACTTCTGGCTAGTTTTTCTATTTTTAGTAGAGGTGGGGTCTCGCTTTTGCTCAAGCTGATCTCAAACTCCTGAGCTCAAGTAATCCACCTGCCTCAGCCTCCTATCAGTGTTTTCTGCTGTTGTCAGTGGGCAGGGCTTAGAGGCAGAAAGATAATATGTACACATAGGTGGTTTCTTCGATGAATGTTTTAAGCAAGGCTTGTTTACCTCCAGTACCTATTGCCCCAGCTTACAGGTAAATTGCTGTGTCCTGTGGTCGCTGTTGCCTGGCATGTAACACTTTCCCCTCAGTGGCCATCCTTCTGAGAACAGTGGGCAGCGTACCTTGCTGGATGTAAAACAGGACACTTCAGAAAGGCAAACTTGGTTTTAAATGGATGACTTCTCTCCACAAATGTGTCCGATACGCATATTTAGAAAACAAGGACATTGGAGTAAAAGAAATAAGAGCACGATATGGAAGAGCGGACGTGTGGAATATAGCAAACTAATACTAAGAGGAAGTAAGAGTTAGAGAAATGTAAATAGGAAATCAGTTTCATTCTTGGGAAGTTGAAAACCCCCTCCCAAGTAAAGGTAAAAACAAAAGTTGATCGAGGGCAGCCCCTTGCCAACAACATTAAACCCAAGAAAGACACTCATCTGAGCAGGGTAGGTACAGCCCTTGGGTTTCCGTTTGCCCCAGGCGGCTTTCTGACTCATGGTTGACAGAATCAAGCTCATTAATTTCCCAAGTGACTGGATATCTGACTAATAATGTTTAATCATTAGAATGAGGAAATTGACAATATTGATAATCTTGGAGAGAAATGGATCTGCTTATTTTTGTACTTAAGGCCAAAAAATTCTTAGTAGCTTTGGAAAGATCACCATGAATTACTCCATCCTAATAGTAATATGTTTTCTTTTTAAAATCTTGTAAAATTATAATGGTTTTTCTTTTTCCATTTGTTTTTCTTAGACTAAATCCATATAATAAAAAGAGATAAGATTCAAAGTACCCATTCTTTTGTTTTAAGAAGAAATACTACATCATCCTCCTCGTAAAATTCTCATTTATCCGTTCCTTTCCAATGCTCAGATCAGGTAGGAAATGATTGACTTAGTGGCATATTTTCATCCCAGAATGTGTTTCCATTGTTCTGAATTATGAAAAAAATAGACAGTAGAACCTCAGAACAGGGCGAACATCTTCCTTTATTTTGGTTGTTCCTTGGGAAGACTAATTGTTGGGTGTCTATGTTGGAACAGCTCTGGGCTGTGGACCAGAAGTCTGAAAAGGGTCTTCCTCGGAAGGCATTTTGGGGAAAGGCCTCACGGATAGCACTGCTCTTTCCCTGCCTCCTGCCTTCGTGGGGGAGCACCTTCTACGAGGCTCTTTCCCACATTGGCTTTTCCATTTTTGAATAAACAAAAAAGAAAAAAATTAAGATTGAACTGATTAGTAACTGATGTTATCCAGATGAGGGGATGCTTACTGCTTTCCATAGCTCATCCTGGTTGAACAACCTTGACGTGTAACCTGATAGCTTCACCAGACGCTAAAGATTTGGGGTCAGGTGCAATTTCCCATGCTGATTTTTTTTTTTTGGACATATTAGTTAATTTCTCTGAGTTTCCATTTCTTCACTTATTTAATGATGGTCATAACTGACCTTAGAGAATTCTGGAGAATTAAATGAGGAAATGATTTTTTTCTTTGTTTGGTCTTATTAAAATTCTAATTTTGTTACACGGGTGCCTTGTACAATGCTTAAGTCAGGTCTCTTGGTGTGCCTGTCACCAGAACAGTTTCCCTGTATCCCATAGATAAGTTTTTAACCCGTCAGCCCCTCTCCCACTCTCTCCTCTTCCTTGATTTCTCGTGTCCTCAGTACCACTTTATGCCTATTTGTACCCACCACTTTATGCCTGTTTGTACTCATCTTTTAGCTTTCAGTTATTAATGAGAACATGGTGTTTTGTTTTCCATTCCTGAGATACTTCACCTAGGATAATGGTCTCCAGTTCCATGCAAGTTGCTGCAAATGACATTATTTCATCTTTTTTTATGGCTGAGTAGTACTCCATAGTATGTGTGTGTGTATGTATATATCTATATTTTTCTTTATCCACTCCTAAATTAATAGGTACTTAGGCTGATTTTGTATCCTTGCAATTGAGAATTATACCATGATAAACATCCAAGTATAGGTGGATTTTTTTCATACAATTACTACTTTTCTTCTGGGTAGATACCCAGCAAGTGGGATTGCTGGACTGAATAATAGGTCTACATATATTCCTTTGAGGAACCTCCATACTGTTTTCCATAGGGGTTGTACTAATTTTTGGTTGCACCAAGAGTGTATAAGCATTTCTCTCTGCATCCATGCCAACATTTGAGTTTTTGACTTTTTTAAGAATGGCCATTCTGATAAGGATAAGGTTGTATATCATTGTAGTTTTAATTTGTATTTCCCTGATGGTTAATGATGTTGAGTATTTTTTCATGTTTGTTAACCATTTGTCTATCTTCTTTCAAAAGACTTCTGTTCATGTCTTTTGCCCACTTTTTGATGGGGTTTGTTTTTCTTGCTCATTTGTTTGATTTCTTTGTATATTGTGGATATGAGTCCTTTGTTGGATATGTATATAGTTTGCGACTATATTCTCCCATTCTGTAGGTTGTTCACGTTATCGCTCATTCCCTTTGTAGTGTGAAGCTTTTAATTTAATTAAGTCCTGTACATTTATTTTTGTTGTTGTTGCATTTGTGTTTGGAGTCTTAGCCATGAATTCTTTGCCCAGGCTGATGTCTAGAAGAGCTTTTTCTACCTCTTCTTTCGTATTCATGGCTTCATGGCTCACACTTAAGTCTTGTCTCCACCTTCAGTTAATTTTTTCCAGATTCAGGGATCCCGCTTCATTCTTTGGTGTGTGGCCATTCCAATTTTCCCCTCACCCTTTATGAATATGGCTTCTTCTTTCTAGCATATGTTGTTGCCTGCTTTGTTGAAGATCAATTGGACATAGGTAGACGGTTTTATTTCTGAGTTCTCTGTTCTGTTCCACTGGTCCATGTCTCTACTTAGGGTATGAAGGCCTTGTACTATAATTTGAAGTCAGGTAATGTGATGGTCTCCAAATGTTTTCTTCTTTTTGCTTAAGATTGCTTTGATGTTCTGGCTTGTCTGGTTCCAAGTGAAGTTTAGGATTACTTTTTCTAAATCTGTGAAATGGGATGCCAGTATTTTGATGGAGATTGTGTTGAATCGATAAATCGCTTTGGGCAGTGTGGACATCTTAACAACGCCGATTCTATCCATCCCTGAGCAGGGGATGTTTTTCCATTTGTTTGTGTCATTTGCAGTTTCTTTCCTCAGCTTTTGTAGTTCTCCTGTGGAGTCATTAGTTTATTAAGTATTTTGTTTTCTTTGCAGCTATTATAAATGGTATTGAGTCTTTGATTTGACTCACCACTGAACTATTATTGGTATATAGAAATGCTACTGGTGTTTTGTACATTGATTTTATTACCTGCGACTTTGCTGAAATCGCTTATCCATTTCAGGAGTCTTTTGGTAGAGTTCTTAGGGTTTGCTATATACAAGATCACATATGTCATCAGCAGAGCTGATTAGACCTCTGCTTTCCCGATTTGGGTGCCTTTGTTTTTTTCTTTTGCCTGATTGCTCTGGCTGTGACTTCCAATACCATGTTGAACAGAAGTGGTGACAGTGGGCACCTTTGTCTTGTTCCAGTTCCTAGAGGGAAGGTTTTCAGCTTTTTTCCATTCCGGTTTGTCACATATACCTTTTATAATTGTGAGGTATGTTCCTTCTTTGCTTGTTTGTTGAGGCTTTTTATCATGAAAGGATGCTAGATTTTATCAAATGCTTTTTGTGCATGTGTTAAGAAATTTATGCTCTGTTTATGTGGTGAATCATATGTTTTGATTTGCCTATGTTAAACCATCCTTGTAGCCTGCACTGAAACCCATGTGATCATCGTACAGTATGTTTTTGATGTGCTGTTGAATTTTGTGTGCTAGTATTTTGTTGAAGATTCTTGCATCTATGTTTATAAGCGATATTGGTCGGTAATTGTTCTTTTTTTGTCATGTCCTTTCCTGGCTTTGGTATCAAGGTGACACTGGCTTCATAAAATATGTTTGGGAGGATTTTCTCCTCGATGTTATGAAATAGTTTCTGTAGGATAAATACCAGTTCTTTGTAGGTCTAGTAGAACTCTTCTCTGAACCTGTTTTGTCTGGGAACTTTCTTAGTTGGGAGATTTTTTTATTACTGCATCAATCTCACCGCTCATTACTAATCTGTTCAAGATTTCTTTTTCTTCCTGATTCAGGCATAGGAGATTGTTCATTTCTAGGAATTTGTCCATTTCCTCTAGGCTTTCTGGTTTGTGTAAAGGTTTTGTAGTACACACAGAGAACATTTTGGGTTTCTGCAGTATCCTTTGTAATGTCTACTTTTTCATTTCTGATTGAACTTATATGAATCCTTTCTCTGTGTTTTCTGGTTAAACAGGCTGGTGGTCTGTCATTTTGTTTATCTTTTTGAAGAACCAACTTTTTGTTCCATTGATTCTTTGTACATGTTTGTGGTTTATATTTCATTTGGTTCTGCTCTAAGCATTGTTATTTCTTTTACCTATTGACTTTGTATTTTGTTTGTTTTTCCTTCTTTATTTCCTTGGGATGTAACATTAGGTTGTTAATTTGTGGTCTTTCAGTCTCTCTGATGTAGGTGATAAAGGCTCTGAAAATTCCCTTTAGGACTGCTTTCTTTGTATCCAATAGTTTGAAAGCTTGTATCTACTGTGTCACTCAGTTCAGTGAATATTTCCATTCTATCTTAAATTCATCAGTGACCCAATGATTATTCAGTGATCAGTTCCTTTAATTTCCATGAATTTGTGTAGATTTGGGTATTTCTCCTAAACTTGATTTCTTATTTTATTTCACTGTGGACTGAGAAGATACATGGTATGATTTCAGTATTTTTTTTAATTTATTGAGACTTGTTTTGTGGTCTGAGGTATGACCAATCTTGGAGGTTGTTCCATGGGCTGATGAGAAGAATACCTATTCAATAGTTTGGAATAGAATATTCTGTAACTGTCTCTTAGATCCATTTGTTTAAGAGTCCTATTTAAGTCCAATTGTTTTTTTTTTTTTTCATTTTCTGCTTTGATATTCTGTCCATTTCTGTCAGTGGAATATTGAAATCCACAGGAATCAAGATGCTAAGGTTCCACTTTTTCGCTTAAGTCTGGAAGAATTTTCTTTATGAAACTGGGAGTCTGGTGTTAGGTCATGTCTATATTTAGGATTGTTATGTCTTCTTGTTTAACTTCTCTCTTTACTGTTCCCTAATGACCATTTGGCGGTTTTGGGGTTCTTTAAAAACATTTTTGATTTAAAGTCTATTTTATCTGATACTAGAATGACTACACCTGCTTGCTCATGGTGTCCATTTGCTTGAAATATTTTTTGCATCCTTTTATCATGAATCTGTGCATGTGTGTGTCCTTGTGGCTTAGATGTATTTCCTGGAGACATCAAATACTGGGGTTGTGCTTTTTCTTCCATTCAGCCACTCTGTGTCTTTTAAGTGGGACTATTCAGACTATTTATGTCGAGTGTTAGCATTGATGTGTGGGCCACTTTTCTGTTCATCATGTTGATGATGTGTTATTGTTTACCCTCTTGTGCTATTGTTAGAGCTGTGAGCTATAACTTTTGGGTGTCTTTACACTGGTAGGTATCTATTGTGCCATTTCATGTACAATGCACTTTTTTGAGCATTTCCTATATGGCTGGTCTAGTCGTCATAAATTCCCTTAGTACTTGCTTGTCTGGAAAAGTCTTCATTTTGCCATCATTTAGGCAACTTAATTTTGCAGTACGCACAATTCCTGGCTGGCAGTTGTTTAAGAAAATTAAAAATGGTGCCCCAATCTCTTCAGGCTTGTAAGGAAGGTCTCCACGGTTACTTCAATGGGTTTTCCTTTGTAGTTTAGTTGTTGCTTTCATCTTGTGGCTTGTAGAATTTTCTCCTGTATTTTGACTTTGGCTAGGGTTGTGACTATGTGTATTGGCAGTATAATATTTGCTGTGAATCTTCTTGTTGTTTAGTGACCATCTTGTATTCGGATGTTTGAATCCCTGGCATTACCAGGGAAGTTCTTCTCAATAATTCCCTCAAATAGGTTTTCCATGCTTTTTGCTTTTTTTGCCCATCAGGATACCTGTAGTTTATATATTGGCTTGCTTCATGTAATTCCATATTTCTTTGAGTGGTTGTTTATTCTTTTTTTTCTCTACCTTTGACTAACTGGGTTAGTTTGAAAGCGTTTTCTTGAGGCTCTGAGATTCTTTCCTCTGCTACATTGTGCCTGTTATTGAAGCTTTCTGTTGTATTTTGTCGTTCTCTAAATGACTCTTATTTCTTTCTGTTCTTTTATATTTTTTATGTTACGTATCTCTTTAGTGACTTTTTCATATTTTTCATTTACATCTTGAATTTTTTTTTTTTGGTTTCTTTGTGTTGATTTTCAGCTTTCTCTTAGATTTCATTCATTTTGTTTATTGTCCCTATTCTGATTTCCGTTTCTGATATTTCAACAATTTCCTTTTGGTTGGGATTTATCCTGTGGATCTATTGTGATTCTTTGGGGGTGTTAAACTAGCTTGTTTTATCATGTTTTCATGTGTATGTGTGTGCGTGCTGGTTTCTTCTTACCTGAAACCTCTTCTCAGCTCAGGGCAGATAGGTTTGCAGCACACCTGTTAGCTTTTGTTGGAGGTTCTTCTACTTAGTGAGAAGGAGAAGTTCCTATGTAGTGGCTTTTGTGTCGTATTCTAGAGGATTTGACCTGTTGGGAGAAGGATTTATGCATTGAGACCCCATAACACAGGTATTCTCCTGTGTCATCTTGATTTCCTGTAGTTTTCACATTCTGAGTTGGTGCTGGGAGATATTTGTTTGAAGTGGTGAGTTGGTCCACAGGCCTCTGTCGAACCCTCAGGAAGGAGCAAGTCCCTCTGCCCAGAAGCTGGTGCCATTACCTTATCTAGCACCTATGCAGATTGCAAGACCTTGGCACATGCCTGGGCCTATTATAGGACAGAACAGATCACAGGACCTTGGCAGATGCCTAGGTGTGTCATGGAACTTTGGCCAGTGACAAGGTACATTGGTCCCTAGGCCACTGTTGGAAGCTCAGGCAGAGTTCTGGATGAGTCCCTCTCTACCAAGGTGGGAAATGCAGGAGATTGCTCTGCCTAGGTCTCTCTACAGTGGTAGCAGTAGCTGTTTGGTAAGGTTAGCTAAGCAGCGGCCACAGGTATCAGGACTACAGAAATTCACTTTACTCAGATTTTGGTGTACTGGTGGTATGCCAATGGAGGGAAGTTGTTGTTAGCAGGTCCATGGGGGAGAACTGGACCACAGGCTAAGTGTTACCTGGTGCTGCAGGGGCATGGCCTGCCAGCCAGTGTGTGGGGCTAGAAGGCTTGTTCCTCTGTTCAGCACTCCGAGTCATGGGGCTGTGGCCTGCTGGCCAACATGCAACACCAGAAAGAATGGCCCGCTGCACCGTGTGTGGGTCTATAGGTTTGCAGTGAGGTGGATCTATGCTCAGTGCCTGGGTCCACAGGAGTATGGTGCTCAACAGAGTGGCACTCCGTGCTGGGGAGCTTGTTTCTGGCACCATGGGGCTGCCAGGGGTGGAGGCTCTTGGTGTTCAGTTACGGGCATGCGAGTACTACAGTGAAGCCAATCCCTACATAGACCAAGCATTTAGAACCTGAGAGCTCAGAGTAGCATCAGCTGCAGCAATCTGGGACCCAAGGCCAGTGGATCCTTTCTGAGTCTACCTTCTGATATAGTTTCTTTATACAGTCTCCAAGCAGTTCTCTAAGCATGGAGGCTGCAGTGGTACGGAGACCCCCACACACAGCTCAAGTCACAACGTCCCTGTGGGAGTGTGTGACACTGAGCTTTCTTCTTTAGCCCTTCCCCAAGTGTAGGGGTCATCCCCAGGTACCTTCCAGACTTAGCAAGTAGGAGTCCCTGTCCCCATTTCCTTCACTCTTGAGCATCTCCTGTTGGTTCTCTGATGATCTCCAGTGTTCTGGAGAGGGTCCGTCTGTAGGTGGTCATCTACCTGCAATTTTCCGTCTTCTAGAGAGTGGCTAAGGCAGGCTACTTCTTGTCCACCATCTGGTCCCCACCAAGGAAATGATTTTAAAAGTTAATTTGTAAACTGATTAGAGCTGAGCAAATGTTAGTCCCTATCATTACCATGTCAATGAGATTCATTTAGTGCTGATGCTGAGATGTGCTTGTGTTGCTTGAGTAGTACAATAATAATTTTACTTGGGTAATATTCTTGTCTTTCTTCATTCATATTCTGCTGTGGTTGATAGAAAAAGTGATGTTGATCAGATTGGGCTTAGATCAAATAAGACAAGCAGTGGTGCATATCGACATCCTCAGGATAGGATTTCAGGGGGATTTCATGTTATTACTTCTCTTAATCTTGAACAAGTCATTTTTAGCCTCCATAACAAATACCTAGAAAAATCCTTCCAGGTTCACTTCCTGACATCTACTTTTTCTCTCTACCCTTCTTTCTTCCTTCCTTTGTTCTTAATTTCATGGGCCAGGGTACTGTCACTGACCTTGCTTGTGGACCACTGATGACTTGGGCAAAGAAATTTTTTAAAAATCTGATGACCCGCAAGGTACTTAGGATTGTGCCATTACTAAGCAGGACTTCTAGACCTATTCTGTGTTGGATGCAATGACCTTCACTTTTTTTTTTCCTTCATCTTTTCAGGAAACTTGGATTTAACTGGTCAGAAACAAGTATTCAAAGCAGAGAACAATCCCTGGGTTACCCCGATTGCTGATCAGTTCCAGCTTGGTGTGTCCCATGTTTTCGAATACATCCGTTCTGAGACATACAAGTAGTAAGTAAATTGCTTTTCTAAAATAGTAGACTGTGATTTGATGGTATTTTTAATGACTCCTGTTTTTAAAAACTGATCATGTGACATCCTTTTGGTGGCATTAAACACATAGGATCTAAAAATATTCTGTTAAGAACCACATGTGGTAATCGCCTCTATTATTTGTAGGTAATTTTTAATTGACATTTTCAAGAGACTTTTAACCAATCTTGTTGAGAGAATTTTTGAGATATTAGTTGAATATTCATGGCACTAAGGAAATTTACCAGACGCATTCAGATCAGAACATACTTTTTTTTCCTTCTGTGAATGCGAAGAATTACAAGCATTCTGAACAAAATTGTTAAGCAGTTTATTTATAAAATCAATAGAGAGTACTAGGAAAGCATCATTCTATTATTTAGAAGCTTTTTCTCCAGTGAGATGATAATCTTTCTAAGAGGTAAGGCAGCGTGGAGGAGGAGGAATCAGCATCTTAAAGTCACAGCATCAGAATCCCCCCAGTACTCACACAGGTTAACAGCACCTGTGGGAGAGCACCCCTAAACCCACCTATTCCTGCCTTTGTTTCTCAGTGTTTCTGACGTGGGAGGAATTCCACCACCCCATCTGCTGCTCTTGTATCTCCTGTCATTGTTTCTCCGTGTTATCTAAGCTTTCCCAGCTCTCAGACAAACTGTCATTTATCTCAATGCTTAACTGACTCCAGAAGCTAAGACGCAGTGTAGTTTTAAGCATCTACTAAAAAGATTTGAAAACATCCATAGTCGGATTTAATTTGTTTTTGTGTCTGCCACCCACTTTTAAGTATTTTACATCCAAACTATTAGAGAAAAGGTAGAGAGGATGATTGAAGGTCACGGTCAAGACATTCATTCATTCATTCATTCATTCATTTATTATCAGAAAAAATGTCCAAAACTCACTATAGTCGTCACTGAATCTGTGCTGGGCCAGTGTGTCCAGAATGATAGACAGGATGGAAGTTCTACCCAGAAGTGGCCAGCTGGGGTTCCATAGTGTTCCTGCCTGAGCACTGTGCTCATATGTTTGGGGCTTGCTGTGGTTGTATTTCCATCTGGTGGAATCACAGGGAAAATAAACCGTGAACAATGGCCTGGACACTCAGTACACCAAAATTGCCAAATGATACCATATCTGCAAAAGCAGTTTAACCCATGGCTAAGATTTCATACAAAAGCAGCTTAACCCATGGCTAAGATCTCTTTTTTAGACAATACAACATAAATCTTAAGACGTAAGGGCAGCACCTGTGGCTCAAAAGGGTAGGGCGCTGGCTCCATATGCTGGAGGTGGTGGGTTCAAACCCAGCCCTGGCCAAAAAAAAAAAAAGACTTAACTCTAAGGCCTGGCATGGTGTCTCACGGCTGTAATTCTAGCACTCTGGGAGGCCATGGCAAGTGGATTGCTTCAGCTCAGGAGTTTGAGATCACCCTGAGCAAAGTGAGATCCCATTTCTACCAAACATAGAAATACTAGTCGGAATTGTGGTGGGCACCTGTAGTCCCAGCTACTCAGGAAGCTGAGACAAGAGGATCAGTTGAAAACCCTAGAGTTTGAGGTTGCTGTGAGCTAAGACACCACGGCACTCTATCCAGGGCTACAGAATGAGATTCTGTCTCAAAAAAAAAAAAAAACAAAAACAGAACAAAAGGGTGGCACCTGTGGTTGAGTGAGTAGGGTGCCAGGTGCCGGCCCCATATACCGAGGGTGGTGTGTTCAAACCCAGTCCCTGCCAGACTGCAAAAAAAAAAAAAAAAAAAATAGCTGGGCGTTGTGGTGGATACCTGTAGTTTCAGCTACTTGAGAGGTTGAGGCAAGAGAATCGCCTAAGCCCAAGAGCTGGAAGTTGCTGTGAACTGTGATGCCATGGTACTCTACCCAGGGCAACAAAGTGATACTCTGTCTCTGAAAAAAAAAAAAAAAAGACTTCAGGATAAAATAAGTATAAGATGTGTGTTATTACTTCATAAGCCATATAGATATGTACAGTTATCACAGATCCTATCGTGTTTTTTTAAAATTTGAATATAGCTCACCCTTGGAAATTAGTTAATTTTGAAAATGTGTGAAAATATAATTGCAGATTAGCAGATCATTGTTTACTCTGTTTCTTTTAAGTTCTTAATCATTGCTATCATGAGTTTTAGGTAGGGTAGGGCTCTAATTAATTTTTAGTAAATGGGAAACTGTTCAGAGCCTGGTTTGTGGGGTATCTTGTAAAAAGTCATTCTGTCTATGATACCAGACAGCAAAATACACGAGCAAGCTGCTAGCCATCCGGAATGGAAGGAAATTCTATTTAGTATTCTGGTTAACATTTTTTTTTAATTTACCATCAACAAATTTATAATTTACAGAGCATTCAAATACATTGATTATGAAAGTACTTCTAATTTTAATTTTTTATTTTAAAAGATTAAGCTGTCAGTTTATGGATTTTATATTGCCTCAGAGTCATTATTAGGCACTTAATCACTATGATCCACTATTTCTAAGTATTTCTGTTTATTTGAACATGATTAGGATTCTGCATAAGCAAGAGGTTTGTTGCTTTAGTTGAGGTAATTGATAGGTTATTTGAAGGGAATAATACATGGCACAATATTTCAGTCAGTAACATGAGATGTATATCCATATTCCTGTCTCTATTATTAGCATCCTTGGGGGAAGGGTTTGGAGACATCTAGGCAATTTGTCAGCTTGCTTGCTTTTTCTGGTTGATTTCTTTGTGGAGCACTGGATTACCTTTTATCCAGTTAAATCAAAATTAAAAGGCATGAGTAACTATAAAAGAGCCATTGTTCTCTTTCTAGGGTTACTAGCTGGGACCCCAGTAGCTCTGTTTCGGATGGCAACGTGAGCCTCTGCAGAGAGGACACACTTGACATAGATCCCTTTAAGTTAGGGACCCATTATGAGTTGTTCTCCCCTTCTCTCCTCCTTGGGAAAGAGAAGAAAGAGTTGATTACTTGGTATATTTCAGGTTTTCTGTTCTTCTCTCATTCTCCCTTAGTGTCTAGCTAGCATTACTCCTTTATCAAACATCCTAGCCAAAACACAGATTACTAGCCAAGGCATAAGTCAAATTTTTAGTCTTTAAAAGAATAAAAAGCCTGTACAAAAATGCCACCTTTGTGTTTCATCAGATTAAGATACGCTGATTTTTGAAATTCAGCGTCCTCCTTCCTGTATATGAATTCATCTATAATTTATTGGTATATCCTCATGTAATTAGAACCCATTTTAATTCTTTGTTTTAAGCAGCTATTTCACAGTAAATGGATTTTTAATATCTTAACTATCTGAAAAAAAAATCCTAATTAACAGGTACTTGGCTATTTTTTTTTTATAAGTTTTACATGTGGCAGCCTTCAGAGAGGGCAATTTATTTATGATACTGTCATTTTTATTAAAAAGCAAATTTCATATTTAGTGCCTTAGTTTTAGATCCTCTATTCTAAAACCTATAGTTCCTAGTTGTCACCTCTTTGTGTCTTTTTAGTTAGGCCACATACACCCCATTTGATTAAAAAAAAAAAAATAACCCTTATACATTTATGTATGTCTGTGTGGTGTGTGTTAACCTATCTTTAAACTACCGTAAAAGCATGATTTTGTTTTGGCACTTAAAGTACCAGCAAACCTCCTCCTTTCCTTCCAATCAATTAACCTATTACCTAGACGAGAGCAGCAAAGAACTGAAGAACTTACCGGGATGTTTTCATTCACATGTGTGGTTGACCTTCGCAGTGACCTTCCTGTTCTAAGCACATCCTTGAGGCCTTCTGAATCTAGCGCAGAGAAGATGAATTATCTGATTTACAGGCTCTAATGGACTTCAAGAGCAGACATGGATGCTTGAAACAAAACAGTGAACTCAGTGTGTAGGAAGAACAAAAATAACTTGGAGATGACGTAGCTGGATGAAGATGTGGACTTGCTCACTTAAGCAGGAGGAGGTGTGGGTAGGTGTGGCGGGTAGGGTGTAGATCTGCAGAGATTGCTCTCTGGAGTTGATACATTTGGGGCATTAATCACATCCTCATCATTTCTCAAGTGGAGACGGCCCTTTGTTCCTCTATGGCGCTTTCCACCAGGGGAACATATTGGCTGGTGTCATTACATTGCCCATTATAAGTTATTCCTTCTGTTAAAGTAAAATAATCTGCTGGGTTGGGTTGTTGAAGATCACATCCTACACAGCGCTTTGGCATTTTCAGACTGTTGTTGAGTTACACATTGTCCTTTTAACTCTGTGTCATGATGGCTGTCTCCATCTTTGACTTTCTTTGTTTCTGTGAAGCAGAGTTTGATGGGATAGTCACCACTTGCCTAGGTTTTCAAAAGGTAGATCCCCCCTTCCTCCCTAGGAGGGGCAATCAAATGAAAGTCAGGACCCTTGACAAGATTCTTTGTGAAAGGGGGTAAGTCACGCTTTGCACATTTCCATCAAGGAAGGAGGATAGCCTTCCATAAGCCATTTTAACAGCTGACAAGTTAACTCTCATCAACAAGTTAACAAAAGAAGAGATTTGACAAATGTTAGGCTGAAAATATGTGGGTTAAAAGAGGCATTTGGCAAACAGGCATTGTCACGAAGGCTGCAATTTGCAAAGCTTGGTAATGCTAAAGCTTCCTTCCCAGCGCAGCAGAGCCCAAAAGGTGCACCCCCGTGATGTGCTTTATCTCCCTCAGGAAAGGTGCCCTCCTGGCCCCTGTTTTTTTGTGTTTTGTTTTTTAATCTTAAATGAAGACTGGCCATACTGTTAATACATGTTAGTTAGTTAATGGTAACCATTTTAACTAAGCAATGTTTGGAAATGGTAAGCAGCAAGGAGAAAAGATGCTGAGACATTCTCTTCACCAGAAATCTAGCAAAATCAGTCATCCTCTTGGATTTGCAAGGATGAGTTGTTTCATCTGCCGGTTAACGTTCTGAAGTTGCTTTACTTGTAGAGTTAAGACTAATTAATGTGTTTTTTTTTTTCCTTCTGTACTGTGAACAAATCTATTACAGGTTGTAATGGACATAAATGGGCTTTATTAAAGAGCTCCCATAGCCTCTGATGACTGTCCAGTCAGCCACCTAGAAATTCTTTAGATAACTTCACCTGTCTATCTGGTTCACCAAAGGCCAGAGTATTTCACACCTAACAGGGAGGCCCATTCACTTAAGACAACCCTTTACAGAAGGAAATCACATCTGATGAAGACTCTAGAAAACTTATTATTTTCCGGTGAGATATAAATGGACAAACAAAACTAGCAGATGGTTTTATAAATATCTTCAGAAAGACAGAGAAGAGGGTTAAACTTCCAAGACCTTTCCAGCAGTTAGTAAATTTTACAGAGTGACAATCGGTATGCAAAACAGTGTATACTTTTCTTTTTCATTACTGTATCTGAAAATAGCTCAAAGTAAACCACAAACATTAGTTCTGTAGAGTAGACATGCAAATGAAAAGCCATTTTTTCCCCCTAAAGCTTTTGACATAAAAATTGTTTTATTCCTAAAAGTTGACTCTATTTTCTGTCCCTGCTGATTTATACTTTCTCGGTAGCTGCTACGTGGTATATTATGGTTCCCTTTACAGCTACTAAATGTATTATCACATTTTCTTCATCATGTAAACGAGGATTCAAACTTTTGACATCTCTGGACCTATTTTGCATGAAAATATGTTGCATTCAACCCATATTGCTAAAAAGTGTCTAAGAGAAAAAGGAAACCCATAAAACCTTGCATCCCATTTCCTCTTTGATGTTCTCTGTAAATGGTAAAGTTGCCAGGCAGTGCCTATAGCTCAGAGGAGGAGGGCGCTGGCCCCATATGCCCAAGGTGGCAGGTTCAAACCCAGCCCCGGCCAAAAACTGCAGGGAAAAAAAAATATGGTAAAGTTACCTAGCAGGTCTTTCTCCAGTTAGTAAGACTGTTAGAAAAAGAGTTGAACAAGTTTATCCCTCGGAGTGAATGTAAGTCAGGTTGTAATATCAACTGTTGATCTGTGACTTAATTTCTCACCTGTTTAATTCAGGCACAGGGCAGGTTTGAACTCAACACCCCTAGTCTGCAGGACTGGTGCTCTAACTACAGAGCTGCAGTGTCCAGCTTCACCTGTTCATGTATGTGGTCTTGAGCTATTAATTACCCTGCTTAAAAACACCTCTCTTTAAGGTGACAGGAGGAACATAGACTATTTGAGGAAAAATACGTAACAGTTTCCTTTCATTTCCAACTTTTTTGATAGGCCACAGAATATATTTTTCATTTTAGAGAACTTTTTCTTTCTTGCCTTGTAACTTGGTTAACAGTATTACTCAATGTACTTCACCAGCGATTAGTATATTTTCCTTTTTTGCATTTCCATAATTCATTTGGTATGGGAAGTGTTTGCAGCCTCAGAAGCTTTGCTTTGCTATAATTTTATAACTCATGCAAAATGGTGGTTTTGTAAACAGAAGGTGCTTCCTATTTGATGTTTCTGCTTGGATTCTGTGAGAGGTACAGTGGAGAACATCTACCCGCCAAACCTATGCAGATCGCAAGTGAACCCTCCCTGCACTTACAGAGGAGTTGACAGAGGCCAGCTGGTGTCCCTGAAGGCATCTACTGAGCCCCAGTCTGTGCCTGGCTTATTCTGGGTGTTCTTCACTGTGGTGTGCAGTAGATGCAAACCTAGACTTGGGGACACCCCCTTCATACATCCACGTTCACTCCTTCACTGTCCCCTCTGTACTGTGGTCACTGTACCCACTAGTTCAGTGCTGTCTCAGACCTCCTGGGCTCAGGCTTGACCAGTCAGAAAGAGCTCTTGTGCTTGGCATTTTGTACTCAATGAAATTCGCATTTTACTCCATGACTAGCACTTCCCATTGAACATGAGTTGTATGTTACTATTAGAACGGCAAAAGAGGGGAAACCCCCCCCCCCCAAATGCCACCACTTCCAAAGAGAAAAGAGATACTTCTTCTGATTTCTTTGTTTCTTTTTCTTTTTTTTTGAGACAGAGTCTCACTGTTAACCTGGGTAGAGTGCAGTGGTGTCATAGTTCTCAGCAGCCTCAACCTCTTGGGCTTGAGCCATCCTCTTGCCTCTGCCTCCCATGTGGCTGGAACTACAGGCCACTATGTCTACCTCATTTTTTTATTTTTAGTAAAGACAGGGTCTAGTTCTTTCTTAGGCTGCTGCAAAACTCCTAAGCTCAAGCAATCCATGCAGCTTGGACTCCCAGAGTGCTAGGATTATGGGCAGTGTGCTAGGATTACAGGTGTGAGTCACCATGCCAGGAGTTTAGCTCTACAAAAGGTTTTTAAGTAGGACTTTGTAGAGTAGGACAATCTCAGTCTCTCTCCGGACCCTCCCCTGGATTGCTGACTATCAAACCTGCACTCAGCCTGCTTCGTGTGTTCCTGATGAGCAGTGTGACACATCACAGTATCAATGTTAGGTAAATAAATATTAATTTGTCCCACTTGACAGAAGAAAAGGAAATACCAGCTGGACCATCCCATCTACACTCCCAAAAGGAAATGTGTCAAGGTGCCTTCTCTTCAAGAGGAGCTATTTTTGGTTCTGGTTTTTTAGATGATACTTACTGGATATAACCACATTTCTTTATTGAGTATCAACCTCAATGAAGTAAAATTGGTCAGCCCTACGTATTGATAATCTTTATGATGTCCCAGTCATTTTAAAGCTCAATGCTTGATGCTTCTATCCAGCTAAGATGAATTATTGCCTGCATTTGCTGTTTTTATTTGAGAGATAAATTAAAAAGTGGCGCTTTTATAATCAAACAAAACTGTCTGTAGTTTCTAATATCTACACAGTAATATCTGGTTTTATTACATGCTGGCTTTTAACTGAGTTCTGGTCTCTTATTCTGGGCTGAGCCTTGTTCAAGGAGTTATATATATATATAGTTTGGGGGGTGTTTTTTTTCCCTCTCTTAATTTTTGGTAGTTAAGGATTCTCCCGTGTTGCCAAGTACTTTGGATTAGAATGCCTGATATTGTGAAAGGCGTTTCAGTCATCTTTATGAGATTAAAAGCATAATTGTGAGTGCAGAGGCATTTATCAGTACCCCAATTTATCCTTCATGCATCAAGGAACTAGCTTTCCATACTTCATTCTATTGTGTTTGCATATTATTTCACATGGTTTTTTAAGACTCACGGTATTAACATGCAGTGAAGAAAGATAAAGTTTTGCAATAATTTTTAGTCTCATATGGGACATACCCATGTACAAGTCCATCACCTTCAAAATGCACATACTTTTTATTCTCTAAAATGATAGTATTTGGGGCAGCACCTGTGGCTCAAAAGGACTGGCCCCATATGCCGGAGGTGGCAGGT
>CAUYQV010044117.1:0-25091 GCA_963574575.1 Galagoides demidoff | reverse complement strand
TAAAAGGATTTTTTTCCTTCTGGGTAGATGCCCAGTAATGGGATTGCAGGATCAAATGGGAGGTCTAGCTTGAGTTCTTTGAGGGTTCTCCATACTTCCTTCCAAAAAGGTTGTATTAGTTTGCAGTCCCACCAGCAGTGTAGAAGTGTTCCTTTCTCTCCACATCCATGCCAGCATCTGTAGTTTTGAGATTTTGTGGTGTGGGCCATTCTCACTGGGTTAGATGATATCTCAGGGTGGTTTTGATATGCATTTCTCTAAAATTAGGGACAATGAGCATTTTTTAATATGTTTGCTAGCCATTTGCCTGTCTTCTTTAGAGAAGGTTCTATTCATGTCTCTTGCCCATTGATATATGGAATTGTTGACTTTTTTCATGTGGATTAATCTGAGTTCTCTATAAATCCTAGTTATCAAGCTTTTGTCTGATTCAAAATATGCAAATATCCTTTCCCATTGTGTAGGTTGTCTATTTGCTTTGGTTGTTGTCTCTTTGGCTGTACAGAAGCTTTGCAGTTTAATTAAGTCCCATCTGTTTATTTTTGTTGTTGTTCCAATTGCCACCGAAGTCTTCTTCATAAAGTCTTTTCCCAGGCTGATATCTTCCAGTGTTTTTTCTATTCTTTATTTGAGGATTTTTATCATTTCATGCCTTAAATTTAAGTCTTTTATCCATCTTGAATCAATTTTTTGAGTAGAGAAAGGTGTGGATTCAGTTATAGTCTTCTACATGTGGATATCCAGTTCTCCCAGCACCATTTATTGACTAGGATTCATTCCCCCAGTGTATGTTCTTGTTAGGTTTATCTTTGCTGTAAGATATTAGTTTCATTTCCTGGTTTTCTATTTGATTCCAAATGTCTATGTCTTTATTTTTGTGGCCTTCCCTGTTGGCAATCTCACTGCTGTTGTAGTTATAGTTGTGGCAGCCACGGCCTCAGACTGAACAAATACAGCCACTTGCCAGTTCTCCACTGCTTTTGTCCTCCTCCTGGGGTCTAGAAGTCTCTTTTTGCCTCCTTGCGCCCCCAAAGGGATGTTTCTGGGCAGAGTCCACAAGTTGGAAATGCCTGGAATCTTCTTTCCCCCATCTCACCATGGCTGCTTGCAAAGAAGCTGTTATTCGGTTGCCATCTTGCTCCCTCCCTCTCATTATTCTTTCTACATTTATTGGTTTACATTCTACAACAAGGAAAGATTTTCTCCTTGTCTCCATTTATTTATTCATTCAGTTAATTTTTATCATGGATGTGTTGATTCTTGTTTTATTTAATGGATTATAAAGTGCTACATTTATTATTTATTTGATGCTCCAATTTTTCCAGAATTTGACAGGGGACCCCTTTCCTCTGTCACATGCCTTTGTCCTTTTATTGTGCCCCATTATTCTTTGAGCACGTTCTTACTTTTTGGAACAAGATACTCCAGGCTCATCTTGTACTTTTCCTGCCACAGCCAGTTCTCCTACAATCTAGGCTTGATTCCTTTTGGTAGAGATAACATGATATGGGCACTAGGCATGCCTTTACTACTGGGGGGGGGACGTTATTGTTTCTAGGCCATCTCAGTGGACAGAGCTAGAATATATATGTTTGTGTATATATGAAGTTTGGCAATTAAGTTCGTGAACTCATCTTAGAAAAAGTGGTACATACCTCATTGCTGAGTATCACTATGGTCACCTTTGAAGTATTCCCCTTGGAAAGCTATGCACTGACCAAGTTAGCCAACATCTAGTCCACCCTTCAAAGCAAGAACCCTTTTTCTGGAATGGCCATCAAAGCTGTGGTTATATTACCCTTAATGTCATCAAAATGTCTTCGTTTCAATATTTCCTTTATCATCAGTTAAAGAAAAAAGTCATTGGGGGCCAGATTAGATAAGTAGAGAGGGTGGTCCTATATGGTTATTTGTTTACTGGCTAAAAACCCCCTCACAGACAGAGCCATGTGAACTGGTGCATTGTTGTGGTGCAAGAACCAGGATTTGTTGGCCAAGATTTTCAGTTAAGATTTTCCTAACTGCTTCACTTGGTCTGCTATGCTTCTCACAGTCAGCTGATGGTTTTGACCAGAATTAGATGAATTTTTGCAAAGTTTTTGTCAGTTCTGCTTGTACTGGCTGCCCTGACCTCTCTTCATCTGTGACGCTTTTTTTCACCTCAGGAATAATGTTTAATCCATTTCTACACTGCCACTTTCTTTATGGTATTATCCCCATAAACTTAGACTAACATATCTCTGATTTCATTTCTACTCTTGCCAAGTTTAACAAGAAATTTATGACGTTTTGTTCATTATTGTAATTTAAGCTCCAACATTCTAGTGACAACTTACAAACATGCAACAACAATAACGAACACCACTCAACAAGACACTGTCATACGTTGATATGAACACTACTGTGAGACACTGATATGCCAAGGTTATGAAATCTTAGCAAGTTGTTTGTACAGAGTTGCCAACATAAGCGCACAGTGACAAGTTCACACACTTTATTGTCAGACATTATATATATATATTCCTACATACATATATGTATCTATCTATCTGTCTCTCCATCAATTTATATATCATCTGTCTACCTATATTATGTCTATATCATCTTAAAAACTATGAGCTCATACTGATTCTCTAATTCCAATCCCAATCCACAAGGTTCATTCTAGCCTTCCTGCTTTCCTTCTTCACTTTTCTTCTCTTTTCTTTCTTTTTTTTTTTTTTTTGGAGAAAGAGCCTCAAGCTATCCCCCTGGGTAGAGTGCCACGGCATCACAGCTCATAGAAACTTCCAACTCCTGAGCTCAAGTGAGTCTCCTGTCTCAGCCTCCCAAGTCGCTGGGATTACAGGCGCCCGCCACAACGCCTGGCCATTTTTTGGTTGCAGCCATCATTGTTGTTTGGCGGGCCCAGGCTGGGGATTCGTACCCGCCACCTTAGGTGTAGGTGGCTGGTGCCTTAGCCGATTGAGCCACAGGTGCCAAGCCTGCTCTGCAATATTTTAAACCTTTAAGAGTTTTATATCTTCCAATGGGTCAAGTTTCTTTATTCTAACAGTCCCATCTCCCAGGCTCTGATTTAGGAGATGTCTTTACTACTTATTATTTCTTCTGTGTTCTCAGCCAAGTTCTGCCAACTCATTTGATGAAAAATGTGTCCCTTGGATAAATCTTTTTCCATTGTTTCTAAAACCGCCTAAATTATATTCTAAACGAGTTTATCTATATGTGAGAAATAATTTGGAACTTTTCGGTTTGGCTAATCGAAGTCTCCCGAATGATTCATCACGGCCTTTGTTATTGCTGAAGTCTCCTTCCAGCCTGAGCATGGGTGAGACCTTGTCTGTATAAATACAGAAAAACTAGCCAGGTGTTTTGGCAGGAGCCTGTAGTCCCAACTACTTAGGGGGCTGAGGCAAGAGGATCCTTTGAGCCCAAGAGACTGAGGTTGCTGTGAGCTATGATGATGCCATAACACTCTACCCAGGGCAACAGAGTAAAGACAAAAAAGTCTCACTCCATCCAGTTTGGATTTTCTATAGCAAGGATAGGTATGTAGAAATGGAAAATTTGGTTGTCAATTGTAATTGGGAAGATTTTTGACACTAGTTAACTAGGCAAAGAGTAAGCCCAGTAAGGCAATGGCCAAGGTCCCTTTCCTGGTGCCCATGTGTATTACTGGACCGACCAGGTCAGCAGCCAAATAAAGGCAAGGACAGGGACTTGTGGTCCAACAGCATCGGTGGCACATCCTGGGGTTTCTTCGTACTCACTGTACCTTGAAAAAAGTCACTGGAAGCTGCCTCTCCAGACGTACCCCGTCACACATAAAATGGGATTAATACTTTCCACCCGTTCCCACTTAACAAAAAACCCTGGTTTTTCTTATTGATTTTATATATTGGACTTTATGGAAGCACTCTATGTAACGAAAAGTTTTTCTACGCTTAAAAAAAGAAGATTGAACACTACAGCTTGTAATAGTTGGTGAGTTGCTTAAGGGCAGGAACCACGTCCATTGCTTCGTCTGTACAGCCTGGCTGAGAAGCTGTTATATAATATAGTAAGCTCTGAATTTTTAGGAGGCTGAATGAATGAATAAACATAGAGTAATACAGAAAATCTCTTGTCCCACATTCCTCAGTCAAGCTCTGTTGTGGTTGCTATTATGATAGAGGGAGAATAAAAAGTTAAATGAAAAAAGATGCTATGTGCAAGTCGACCAGAGGAAGCTGTTGTAGTCTGGTGACTTGTCTCGGATTTTAAGTTACGGGAAAGGGAAAGGATCCTGATAGAGTCTGTGCACGTGGCCTTGCACAGTTAACCATTTAAGAAGGGCTTCTGATGCTGACCACATAGAAAATGCCCATAAACCTCCCTTCTGTGGTCTCTCAAAGTCATTGGGCTGGAGCTGGGAGGGGCCCGCCAGCCCTGAAAGGCCTCCTCCCCAGTTATTCTCTGTCTTTTGTTCATTCTCTATTATCTTTTTTTGTGAAAGGCTGTCCAAGGGCTGTTCTTCCATTCCCCCTTCTTTGGAGGACCCAGGAGTGGCATCCTATGGGGTAAACGGTGGCAGGGGTGGGTAGCTGGTCATCTAACAGGCAGGGGAGAGGGGCCACGTGCAGGGGGAGTCGGGCCAAGAAAGTGACACTTCACAGTTTTGTTTTGAACTTCTCTGTTATTGCCAGTAAAGTGATTTCCTTGACATTTTCTTGTGGCATTTAAAGGGGGGAGAAAGTAGATTTTTTTTTCTTTACCATCTTTTTTTCCCTTGCTCCTTCTCCAGAGTGATTTATTTGGTCTCCCTCCAAAAGCCAACACTCCCCCGAGTCTAATAGGCAGCGGGCGTGTTGGAGGAGGAGGCCCGTTTGTGCATCTCCTTTTGCTGTGTGGGTGCCTGTGTACACATGCGTGCGTGCGTGCGTGCGTGCAGTGAGCAGTAGCTGTGGGCACAGGAGGCTGATTATTGTCACATGAAGCTTGAGATAAAGGTCCAGGTGAATTCACAGGCACTGACACCTGCTCCACTCGGCTTTCACCACGTTCAGGTTACCCGGCTTGTGGGTTATCCATAGCCAATGGGTAACCCCTGCCTTGTTCTCAGGTGCCGGCCCTGATGAGTGACCATGAAAAGACCAATTAATTGTCATCTTAACCCATGCACGACGTAATTAGACAAATCTGCTGAAGGAATATCCTACCAGGCATTTAGAAGCCAAAAGCAGGTCAAATTCCGCCAGTGGGAAGGCCAGGAGATGACGTCTCATTTTTGGTGCAAGAGCCACCTTTAAAGGGAGGTTACTTGTGAGTGCAGCAGCCTCAGCAGCTGACAAAGGCCAGGTTACAGGAATGAGACATCCTCATTTTCTCTGTCTGTAGAATAAAAATAACAATGGCTAATGTCAGGGGGTAGTGCACAATTTAATGACATAACATGTGTGAACCATTAAGTGTTCTATGAACACGAGGAATAATTTGTCTTGAGCCAATGCCTGCTACCTTGGCACTGTGCCCGCTACCTGTCTGCAGTGGCCACACGTTTTTGGGGTACACATCACGCCTCCCTTCTGCTACGGATCTGCACCTGTCAGGGCTGCCTGCCAGGACGCAGGGGCTTGCACCACGTTGCTTTTCCTAACTCAGCTCCTAATTTGCCTTGGATTGGGCATTCCAAGGGGAGGCTGTCTTCAAGTGTGCTTCCAGAAGGAATCGGGGGATCACAGTAACTTATGGGGAGAGGGAGAGGAGGGGAGGGGAGAGGATGGGTGGAGGGGGGGGCAATTGGTGGGATTATGTCTATGGTTTATCCTAGGAGGGTACACGTGAGTCTTTCTAAATGTAGAATATAAATGTCTTAACATAATAACTAAGAAAAAGACATGAAGGCTATGTTAACCAGTTGGATGAAAATATTTTGAACTGTATATAGAAACAACACACTGTACTCCATGATAGTATTAATGTACACAGCTATGATTTAATAAAAAAATAAAATAAAATAAAACTAACAGGAAGGTTCTTACTGGACAGTAACCAAAGACCCAGCAATTCGTACTTCCTGACCCCCAGGGGAACCTTCTGTTTTCACCGCCCCCCACCCCACCCAGGGCACAGGAACCAGAAAGCAATAATAAAATATATTCATCGCAGGCACACTTAAATCTCTGTTGGGTCTCCATTTTTCTTTCTTTAAATGCTTATGGAATAAATGGAATTTATAATCAGAAACCATAAAAGTTCTGATTTATTACTCGTCCTGATGACAATATTTAATAACTCGTGTATATTTTATTGCACTTTCTAATGTTCTGTGGTGGAATTTTACTTAAAGGGATTCTATCCTCTATGTCTAGTTATCAGAGGGGAATAGTCTCCTTATGAGTGAGGGGTTTTGAGAGTGCTCAGCCCCTCCCCGTGGGGAGTGTGGGAAATGTCCTCAGGGCAGGTGAGTCTCTTCCCAGGGCCAGCCTTCTCTCCATGTCTGCAGCCTGGGGCATGTCAGGGCCTTACCACCCACTTCAACACAGGCTCTTCTGTATTTGGAGATTGATTCCTTTGGTCTTTGAAGGTATTTCCTTTCCAAGTGTTTCCTATCAGGATTCTGGAATTCTCAGGAGGAAAATTGAGTCTCCTCCATCAGTGAGTTTAGGTGTCCACTGGGAAGAGATGTCGTGTGAGAAGAGGATTTTAAACAGGGAGCGGATAGAGATGGGAAGAGGAAGAAGGATCGGGAGGGAAGATATAGACTTGGGGTCACAACGACATTGGCCTGCTTGATCTGTTTGGTTGGTAGGATAGGCGTGTCCTGCTCCTTGCTTCTGGACCCAGAGTCCATTAAAATAAACAAAGGGAAACAGAGATCTTTGCCTGATACGAGTCTCCATCACCCCTAAATGCTCTAGTGTTTAGCTTCCCCAGGTAAGAATTCCACTTTCCTGACCACTATACACCCTGCCAGGCAGGGAGTCCATTCTTCTTTTTTTTCTTTTAATAAGTCTTTCGTACATAGATCATAAATACATTTATGCCATTATAGGATTCAGTGTGATGATTATTTGTACAAATCGGAATGTTTACATCCTACTAAACAACATAGCCTTCACCACTGTTATCCTATCACAGGATTAAGACATTTGTGTTCTACACCTGATAGATCCAACTTGTACTTGCAATATGCTCCATAGGTGTGGTCCCCCTACCACCCCTCCCTCTATTGACCCACCTCCCTCCCTTCCCCTCTTCTTCCCCTTCCCTCCTTCATCCTAGGCTATAGTTGTGTTTCATTTTTCATATGCAAGTGTGAATGATTATAAATTGGTTTCACAGTAGTACTGAGTACATTGGGTATATATTTTTCCATTCCTGAGATACTTTACTAAGAAGAATATTTTCCAGCTCCATCCACGTAAACATAAAAGAGGTAAAGTCTTCATTTTTTTAATGCTGCATAGTATTCCATGGTATACATATACCACAATTTATTAATCCATTCATGGGTCAATGGGCACTTAGGCTTCTGGTGCCAACACCACCAACCACTCACAGATGCCGCTCATCTCCCACCAACCCTCCTGACAAGGGCTCTTTTTCCTTCTGGCCCAGGGTCCTTTCCAGGAAGACAGTTTGAATTCAGTTGTTGTAGCTCACAGTCTCCTTCCATCTGAAGCCGTTCCTTACCTTCTCTTGCCTCTCAGGGCCTTGTCATTCCTCAACTATATCCGGACTGTCCATTCTTAGGATGACCCTGAATTTGGGTCTGTCCCGCCTTTCTCTGCCACCTGTGCCAGGCCATACAGCTTGGCAGCAACCACAGACCTAATGCTGTGCTCACTGGTGTCTCACATCAGGAAGCCCAGTCCACCAGTCCCACCCTGAAGATGTGAAACTTGATTCCTTCATCCACCTGCCGCATTTCTCCAGTGTATGAAATACCTTTCCCCCAAATACGAGAATTCTAAATTTGAAGTCCTCTTGGTGCCACAGGCCTACTTGTCTTAGGCACACTTACTCTTAGACAAAAGTAAGATCAACAAGGTTAATTCAGCAATATGGGACCAAACAAAGGGGTTCAGGCAGATAGAAAGGGAAATTGTCTCACATAATAGCTTGGTGCCATTGCAAGGCATAAAGAATGACGTGGCTGGTTTCACATTGAAAATATACTCAATTTTTTTCTTTTTTGAGATAGAGTCTCACTGGGACACCCTGAGTAGAGTGCTGTGGCATCACAGCTCACAGCAACTTTAAACTCTTGGGCTCAATCGATCCTTCTGCCTTAGTCTCTTGAGTACCTGCAGCTACAGGTGCCCACCACAATGCCAGGCTGGTTTTAGAGACCAGGTCTTGCTCTTGCTCAGGCTGGTCTTGAATTCCTGAACTCAGGTTAATCCACCTGTCTTGGGCTCCCAGAGTGCTAGGATTACAGGTGTGAGCCACAACATCCGGTCCAATATTATTTTTTTTTGAAAAATAATTTATTTGAAAAATAAATTTATTTATTTTACTTATTTTAGTTTCCATGTCTGAATCACAGAAAGAGCTGAATCTGGCTCATTGAGGTCTTACGGACAAATTTTCACAAAGACCTTGTCACGAGCTGTAGCTGTTCTCTTGCAGTCTTAAATAGTTGTCCCCAATTTTTTTTCCTCTCCCTAGATTCCGTATATAGCTCTCTTTCTGTTTCAATGGCCTGTGGACTTAGAATCTTGAAAAGCTGAAACAATTATCTGTGTTCAGGGGGCGGGGGGGAGGGAAGCAGGTGTTTTAGGTGTTTTGTGTCTGTGTGTATAGGATTTGCGATAGGTTTAATTGTCAGTTTTTGCTACCATCAAAAATAGAGAAATAGAACCACAGGAGACTACAGAAATACTGTGTGTGCATGTCTCTCTCTCTCTCTCCTTCTCTCTCTCTCTCTCTCACACACACACACAGAGACATATGGGCAACTCTCTAAATCTCTTCCAACTCAACAGATAAGTTGTAAAACTTCTGAGAAAGAGAACCAGAAGAGCAACTCTGAGAGTGACTTTTTTCCTCTCTTTGAACCACTGCTAAAGCTGCAACTCTTGCCCACATTAGTTTTGGCAGCAGAACCCCTGAGCATGCTCAGTTCCGTGGCCAACAGACCCAGGTCTAATGCTAAATTATAGTCTAGAGAAGGAGAGGGACTCAGGGGGCAGATGATCACAAGCTATAAATACCTTCAAGGTAACAATGCAAATGAGAGAAGGGAATTATTCATTCACTCAGCAGGTGCTAGGACGAGGAGCACTAGCCTGAAGCTAAGGAAGAGAAAGTTTAAGCTGGGGATTAGCGGAAAAGCTCCTCACACTGAGTTTCCTGCCCAGGGCTTGGACTCGGCAGTCCAGTGCCAGGTACCAGGGACAGAAGCATGATAATAGGCATCAGGAAGAATTCCTGCCAGATTCAAGGGTCACTAGGGTAACCCACAGCTTTCTAGTAGTTATCTGTATTCCTAGGATGACATCCAGACGTACTCCTTTGCCTCAGGCCTTTAATTTATAGCCTGGCTGTTCAGGAAACAAATTCTTCCTCTTCAATCCCTTGTGGCATCTGGGAAGACAAATTCCAAGTCTCACTCTTTTCTTTCGCCTCCAAAGCTGGAGTTATCTGCAGTCAGGTCATGGTAACCAGTGCCGAGCCCTGCTAGGGGCTAATTCCACATGCAAAAGCGTGGGGCTCCTGTGCTAAGCTTGACACTGTCAGATCTGTAACAGATATGAGGAGTGGCAGAAAGAGCATTCCAGTAATAATTGTTACCGCTTACGTTATTTGATTGCTTTCTGAATGTGTGTCTTCGTAAAACTTGGTAGGAACTGTCCTACGGAAAGGAACCACTGGGTTCCCATAGGTGCTCTGATTTCCCACACAGATGTCTTTATTTTCCAGCCCCCGGTTCATGACGATTTCCTCCAAAGGCTCTGGCTCAGCTGTCCATCCGACTCTGGGTCTCCATGGTTTATCTGCCTTGCATTCCACTGAGCACTCACTCTAAGAAATTAGGACCGTGTGGACATAGGCAATGCCGGTTTCTTTACAACCCTACTCGCCATGGTTGGGGATGCCTCTGCAGTGGCGGAAAGCACACGGATTTGAAGTGAGAAACAGGGACCTTGAATCTCAGGTTGCTCACTTTTTAACTGTGTGATCTCGGGTAATTTACTTGATCTGCTGAATTTCAGATTGGGGATAATACTCAGAAAACCTACCTACAAGGTAATTGTGAGCTCTCAATTACACACATACACACTCACAGAATCTCTGACACAGGAAAGCATGGAACATTCAAAATACATTGGATAATAGATACAAGGAGGAAGATTATCTGGCAGTATTTGCCTCCCCTACTAAGAAAAGCTGAAAAATGCTCTACAGAAATTGAGAGGCAGGACACGTTATCCTCAGCAGGCATTTAGAGAGTACCAAGAACACTCCAGGATGGTCCAATTCTCAACCTGCAGTTTATTTATTTCCTATCACTGAGCACCTCATCTATGTCCTGCTTGCTCTGGGAAAGGGTGGGGATATAAGTGAAAGTGAGAAGCCACTTGTACCCTTGAAGATGAAAAGACAAGCCTAACACAAGCAGGGCCCTGTGCAGGACAAAGGCTCGGGGTGTGCTGTGCCCATCGCCGTCAGCATCAGAGAACAATGTCACGCAGTGTTCTTCTCTCTGCCCAACACAATTTAATTGAGATTTAGAAGATGGGCTGAAATTCAGCAAACAGCTTCACAAAGGAAGGATATGTGCCAGCAAAGTACGTGAGAGAATGTCTTGCCTATCACCAAAGAACATGCATTGGACTACAAATGTAGATTAGCAGAGTTGTGTAGAGAGACTGAGTCATCAGGGGATGTGTGTGTGTGTGTGTGTGTGTGTGTGTAGCGGGGGTGGTATAAGAGAAAGAAAGAAACTTGAGAAGTTGGCTGGTCCAATTATGGAAACTGGCAAGTTCAAAATCAATAGGATGGGCCAGCAGACCCGGAAACCCAGGGAAGAGCTGATATCCCAGCTGGGGTCCAAAGCAGTCTGCTACAGAATTCCCTCATCTTCAAGGAACTGATGAAAACCTCCTCCCTCAGCTGATTGGAGGAACATGACTTATAGTATGAATCTGCTTTACTGGAAGCCTATTGATTTAAATGCTAATTACACCTAAGGATCACCGGCACACAACATCTAGAAAATGTTTAATCTAATACTCCGACACTGTGGCCCAGCCAAGCAGATACATGAAACTAACAACCGCAACAGAGAGAAGTTACTTGGTTACATTCCTTCTCAACACTTCTTTAGAATGTCTCACAAAGAAGGTGGGATTTAGCCTGAGCCTTCCATGATGAGAGGAAATGAGGGGAAAGTGGATTTGCTGTCCAGGTAGGCGGGATGTATCTGCGGAAGAGAAAAGTAGGGCCAGCCAAAGTTCCCTTTCATTCTGGGATAGGTCCTGACGCAGGTGAGTCTTAGCCTAACTATAGACACTCTTGACTGTCAGGTCAAAAAGCTTAGGCTGGATGCAATAAGCAATTTGTCTGGGATAGGAGTTTCTATTTCATCTTCTTCTTTTTTTTACATGAGAAGGCAGAGGACGGGTCAAGGGTCAAGGAAGTCCAGTGGTGTGATGAGTGACTGGGTTGAGCAGGAAGGGAAGGCTGTACAGGAAGCAGGTGGTGCCACCCTCCCCAGGACACTTCCTGGATGGTGCACCTTCTTGCTGACCAGGGACAGCCTGGCCACACCGGCAGTAAAGACTTTTCTGCTCCCCAGCCTCACACCCAGAAAGAGGCCCAAGGACTCCCCAGAAACAAGAAAATCAGAGATTGTTCTTTGGCTGTTTCCTGCTTGTCAAGACCCCCCACATCAGCCTATAACCTTTCCATGCCAATTACGATGCATCTCAAATAATTAAAAAGGAAAAGTCAAAACATTAATATTTCATATTCCAAGGTCACGGTATCTCCAGTCTCCTTCCTTAGGCTGGGGACAGAGAACGTGTGGACTTTTCCACCATAATGCCACAAAATCCAAATAGAAATCAGAGCCCCCTGTGTACAGGGAAGTCACACCTTCTTCTTCAGGTATCAGGGAACAGAGCTTGTCCAGATCATGGAGCGATTTCTCAGAGACCTTTATGATCATAGTCAAGTCTCGGCATTGAAAGAGAAGGAAAAAGTCAGAATCTAGTACCGCCCTATCACACTCCAATGAAGAAACAAAAGTCTCTGTGGTATGAAAGAGATAGGGGGCAGATTCAAGTTTGCATGAACCCAGACAGGTACACATTCTGTTTGGCTTAGGTTAGGAAGTCAAAGTCTAAGTAGGAGAGTAGAAAGGTAAGGGAAGATGTCAAACCACAGCCAAAAGAGCCACATTCTCCCACCCCTTCAAAGGTGCTTGGCTGTAATAGGTTTTCAAGGTAAAGTTCATTCCTCATGCCCCCCTCCAAAAGGAGAAATGACACCATCATGTATTGGTACAAGGGCACCCCTTGCTATCCAGGGCCAGATGACATTGGGTGGGAGAGGGTGTCCACCCATAATTTAAAGGCTACCTGTTTGTGTGTGTTGGTAGTGGCCATGTGGTAGTTACAAATAAAAATATTTAATATTTATTGAATACTTAATATGAGGCAGAAGTTCTTCTAAGCTCTTCACGAGGATAAACGTTTAATCTTTAGAGCACTCCTGCATGAAATAGATACTATCAGGGTTCTTATTTTATGGACGAGGACACAAAAGTATTGAAAGTGTTGGCTCGGCGCCTGTGGCTCAATCGGCTAAGGCGCCAGCCACATACACCTAAAGTGGTGGGTTCGAATCCCCAGCCCGGGCCCACCAAACAACAATGATGGCTGCAACCAAAAAATGGGCAGGAATTGTGGTGGGCGCCTGTGGTCCAAGCTACTTGGGAGGCGGAGGCAGGAGACTCGCTTGAGCCCAGGAGTTGGAGGTTGCTATGAGCTGTGATGCCATGGCACTCTACCCAGGGGGATAGCTTGAGGCTCTATCTCAAAAAAAAAAAAAAAAAAAAAAAAAAAAGAAAGTGTTCAGTGTGCTCAGAATCTCACAGCTAGAAAAGAGCAGAGCTGAGAATTTGGGGTCTAGAACCACACCAGGATGGCCATTTAGCTTTGGGTACCTACAGAAAATACCACCTATGAAGAGTATGACCTTCCACAAATAAACAGTCTTTGGGTCTAGAACAGATAAAGATTGGGGCACCAGGAGGAGAGCCTAGTGATGGGAAATCTTGGCAAGGGTTGTGTGAGAGAAGAGGTCTCATAATCCGACCTTGAGCTGGCCATGGGGCTTTGCCCTGGAGAGACGGACTGATAGGTCCTGGAGAAGCTATATCCCCTGTGGGTTCCTGGGACAAAGCACTCACACACAGGAAAAGAAGGCATCGGTCCTTATTTAGAACTGGTTGATAACTGTTCATAATTATTTAGTGTTTCCTGAGTGCCATGTGCCATTCTTAGCCTTTTTCATGCATTACTTCATCCAACCTTCACAACAAACTGTGAGGCCGGTACTGTGTCTCTGTCACACAGAAGAGGACGTTGAGGCCCAGGAAGTCGCAGAATATGAGCCTAGATTTATAGCCAGGCAGCAGCCGAGTAGCCCTGAGGCCCACAGAGCTGGGACGACCTGTGTAAGGACTAGCCCTCAGAAATAGAGGGGAGTTGGTGGAGGTCTCAGCTTCAGAGTAAGCAGCTCTGCACAGACTGGGCAGCATACATCACAGGGGAAGAGAGGAGGGGATTCAGCCGTCCATCCAAGGAGAGAACTTAACAATGAGTAGGCAGAAAGCTTCCTGCCTTCATAGAGCTTCCAGCTTGAGGGGGAAAGGTCATAAACAGAAAAAAGGAGACAGCAGTCCTATCTGTGAGGCTCTATGGAGCATGGTGGAGCCAGTCCCTCTAACCAGCACTGTTCCAGGCAGGTGGGGGCCCTGCTGAGAGCGGCTGACATGTAAAGATGGCCTTCTGCATCTTTGCTGACATGTCGTCTGTATCTGATGGAGCAACACCTTCATTATGAAATTAGATGAAAATCTTGATGCACAGCCTGACAGACAGCATCCCACGCTCTTCCTCAGGAGCGGGCACCAGACGCAGCAAAGCGCGTGGCGCAGAGCCAGAGCCTGCCCCCTCCCCATCCAACTTCATTTTCATACCCACCTGTCATCTCCCCGCAAACGCCATTAGCTCACAGAGGGGACCAAGTCTCATTGCATTATCAGCCACTGCAACAAAAGAGCTTTTTGTACTCTGGCTGCAGGTAAATTATGCAATAACTAGATACATTTTATACTAGAAGTTCCCTGATGGGACAGTGCTTCCTGTGGGCCCGGGGCTTTTATCCCTGGCACAAGAGTGAGCAAGCTTTCCTTTTAGGAGGCTTGCACTCGGGTGGCCACTGGAGATTGGAGTGGGGGGTTGATACAAAAGTGCTATAGGGCACCAGAAGCCTCTCAGACTCGTTCTTGCCCACCGAGGGGGAAAAGGAATGGATTATTCCCCTGAAGACGAAGCACCTGCCTCCCTGCCTTTCCTTTAGTCTCCTAGTTTCTCCCAGAGGCAGCCCCCTTCCCTGCTGTTCCTGCCAACTAGCCGCATCCCAACCTCACTGCAGCATGCGGACAAGTCAGGCACAGCAGGGCTGAGTGGACCCCGGGCATGAGTTTATGTTAATCCTGGCACTTCCCTCTGTCCCAGTTAAACTCTCCCTCAGCACCTGCCCTGTGTCCATGGGTGTTAATGGTTCACATAGTGAAAACTACCAGCTCCCCTGTAATAAGCTGAGTCCCCACACTGTTGCTGGCAGTGGAGGGACAATTTCCATGTGGGCAAGAAGGGCTGCTGGACCTCCTGTCTGTCTCTAATTCCCAAGGCCTCACTCTCAGAGACTCGCTGCTCTGCCCAGGTGAGCAGTGGCAGGGAATCTGCCCTCGTTGAGACCGTCCCAAGGGGCCCTCTCTGCTGTTCCCTCCCTGGTGTTAGTGCAGCTGGGGTGGCAGACCACTCTCCTGTGCTGGGTTGAGTTCTTTTTGCTCATCTTTCTGCTGGGCCCTAGGCATGTCCCTCGGGTTCATAGCGTAGTGTGTCATTTGGTCCCTCCGGCTCAGTCCAGACACCTGTGTGCTCACAGCTCCTTCTGTGCCCCAGGTGCAGGGCTGGGTGGGGGATTCTGGTAAGATCTCTGCATTTCAAAGGTAAAAGGGGCAAAAACAAGATCAAAGAACTTGAGAGAGATTTCCTACAAAGCTCCGCCTGACCATGTCCATAGCAAGGTGACATAGCCAACCATTGTTAGGAGCTGTTTTTATGCTTTTTATGGAGGAGGAAGGGGCTCATGTGGTCCCCTGGGCTCTGTGTCCATGTGTCCTGAGGATGGGCTTGCTGGGGGCTGGTCTTCCTCCAGAGTATCTGCCCTCCTGTGGTGATACTAAAAGTCCTCCTTTATCGAGTACCTCCTGTATGTTAGGTGCCTTCACGTATGCATCTCAGTCCTCCTAATGAACCTGCCAGTGGCACTATTTTTCCCATTTTACAACCTACTCAAGGCCGAATGGCTAGTAAAACCCCTTCACTATAACTCCAAAGTCTCTGACTTTTCCACCCTGTTCCATCAGCATCTTCCTACCCACCCGCTGCCTATTATTAATTCACCCCAGTTTGTTCTCTTTGGGGCAAGCCCTACACATATATGGCGCCTAAGACTTTGGGCAGCAGGTCCATTTTTCTTCTTAGGTGAGGAGATCTAGGGGTAACACCTGGCGACATGAGAATTTAGGGTTCAGATTACTGACATGCAAGAAATAACTGGTGAGACCTGGACTTTTTTTTTTTTACCAGTTGCCAAGGGGAAACCAATTTTTACCTCTCATGTATCAAACAGCTGCGCCTCAGTTGAAATGCATGTTCAATGAGAAAGCACCCAGGCATTTATCTCCATGAGCGCCCTGGTTTCAGAGACAGCCCCACTGCAGGTGACCGAACCCCAAGGTCAGAGACTTCCAGGATAGGAAGCCAGCAAACGGCCATCTCGGGCGGGGGAACAGCTCCATCGTGTCCTCAGCAGCCCAGGATATTCTCACCGTTCCTGTCTGCACTCTTCAGTGTCAGGTTCTTCTTTGGTGGCCGAAAGATGGCTGCTTCATCTCTACTCTCAATTTGATTTCTGGGAAGAAAGAAGAAAAAATTGTTAGAAGGGGGAAGAAATGGTGCCAGATTCAAGAAAGCAACACTGCGTTAGAAATCACCAGCAGGTTTTCCCTTTCAGGTCAATAGAAAGATCTGGAAGGAGTGACCTCAGGCCTCTCCTTACCTGTGCAAGGAAGTGGGAAAGGTCATTTTGCAGTTAGGCACGTTGGTACCCTAACCCAACTCAGAGCTATTTGAGCCATAAAAGTGGGGAACATATATATTAGGTATAGCCGTCTCCATCACATTCCGATATCTTCTACTATGCAGAATGTTCCTGGGTAGAAAAAGAGCAACCAGGAGAAAATATTGACACTCCACAATGCTCTCAAAGTTAGAAGCCTCGGCTCGGCGCCTGTGGCTCAATCGGCTAAGGCGCCAGCCACGTACACCTAAGGTGGCAGGTTCGAATTCCCAGCCCGGGCCCGCCAAACAACAATGATGGCTGCAACCAAAAAATGGCCGGGCGTTGTGGTGGGTGCCTATGGTCCCAGCTACTTGGGAGGCGGAGGCAGGAGACTCGCTTGAGCCCAGGAGTTGGAGGTTCCTATGAACTGTGATGCCATGGCACTCTACCCAGGGGGATAGCTTGAGGCTCCGTCTCAAAAAAAAAAAAAAGTTAGAAGCCTCCATTGCCCTATCCATTAAAGCAATTCTCTGACCTAACATATGCAGTCTCTCAACAGGGTCCTCTCCTTGTCCCCACCCTCACCCATCATCCATGGCTGCTGAGGACCCCTGCATTGATCTACAGTAGTTTAGATCATGCTTATTTATCCTTTAAAACTTTCAGAGAAATGAGGCAAATGTGACCAGAGGGTACAAGCTGGCAGTCATAAATGATAAGTTCTGGAGTCCTAATGGGCAGCACAGTGACTATAGCAGGTAATGATGTATTATGGGCTTGGAATTCAGTAAGAGAGTCCGATAGATCTGAAGCGGTCACTCACACCCACCCCCCAAAAAGGTAACCAGGTGATGCAATGGGTATGTTAATTAGCCTGATTGTGGCAATCAACTCACAGTGCCCACATCCTGGTGCATCACAACACCCCGCCGTACACCTTGAAAATACACATTTTTTTATTTGTCAACTATACCTCAATAAAGCTGAAAAAAATGAGTACCTAGGAAAAAAAAAACAACACGAAACTTCAGTGAGTCTCTATTTTCAACACCGTGAAACCCAGATTCTCTGGGGGTTCTTTCTATTTTCATCTGTCGCCACTCCTTGGGCACAAATCTCTTCTCGCTGTTTCTTGCCAAACAGGCCGTGACCTCTTAAACCCACGCTTCCTTTTTCCTTCTGTTCTATGCAAGAAATAAACTGATCTCCTTTCTCTGATTGGTAACTTTCTATCTATCCTGCAAAACCGTCTCCTTTGCTCAGCGGTCCCGACTTCGTTAATCCTTAGCCTCATCGCCAAAGTTTCAGACTTTTAGCTGCCACCATCTTCCCTCCCACGGATCAGGAGATAATGGGTAAACCTGTTTCTTTCCCCCATGAAGTTATGAACCACTGAAATGTAAGCACAGTAGCCCTTGTATCTAATTATTAGGTAATTATAACACCTTTCAGACACTTTCTGTGAAGGAGGTACTGTTAGCATCATTCCCATTTTACAGATGAGAAAATTAAGGCAAGCAGAGAGTAACATTGCCATGTACCTTTAGCAAGTGAAGGAGACAAGATTAAAACCCCGGCTTTGGATGCCAGTGTCTAGACTTTAGTAGTTACATAGAACTGCTTCCCAGTAAAATATTTGGTTAATGAATGGGACTATGGGTATTCTTGCCAGCCTATTATAAAGAGGGCTTCTCATGCTGCAGGTGAGGAGGAATCTTTGACCCATCTGCCAGCCTGGCCCTCCTGCCTTAAGCAGTGAGCTTGGCTCAGGTGAGGGCTGTCTTCCCTTCCACTCAGCCCCCAGGTCCAGTTCCTTCTGGTCAAAGGTCACAGGCCGCACCTGACAGCGTTCCCTTGTGATGCCTGCGTGCTCTCTTTCTCCGCCTTGCTTGTCACAGATGTAAAATCCGTGTGCGGTTCCTGACGCTGCTAACCACAGGCATCCAGGAGCAGTCTTGCTCCAAATCCTGCCTCCTATTTTCATATTTCCTGTGGCGTTTTATAGAAATAGCAGAACAATTGCTCATCCACAGGGGGTGTAGGGAGCGGGATTTTATATAATTAAATTTTAAAGTGACAAAATTTTCCAGCCTGTGGGGGGAGTGGAGAGAAGGGGAGAAGCGGTACAGACCCTCTGGGGTGAAGAAGGCTGCCCTTGGCCTGGGCTGTGCGGAATCCAGCCTTAATCCTCTTTCCTCAGCAGTGACACGGGCCGCGGACACTATTTGCTCCTTCATTTCTGCCTCTCTTCTTCGAGCTGCAGAAGCGCCTCGTGGTAAATGAGTCTCTTGTCAAAGCCTGCTTGGAGTCACCCGCATCCGCGGGGAGCGTCTGGATTTTAGGAAACATTGATAATTTATTTCCAACTCCTGCATTGGTGGAAGAGAAAACAAAAGGACGGTTCATCTCCCAAAAGGAACATTCCAACGTGAGGAGGGACAGAGACCAGAAACGTCTGTCTATGGCGAACATGTTTAGAGTGTCCCCATAAACCCAGATTTCCATGAAAACCAAACAAAGGGACGGAAGAGAAAGGCCAGGCAGATTCCACTTCAGCTCCCAGATGTTAACGAGTCTCACAGGCTCCTTCTTTTTAAGGTAGTGGACCCGAGGGCAAGTTGGGTGCGGATGGTGCCCCAGCTCACACCTATGGGCCAGGCGGGCCTCCCACAGGCACGCACGGGCGCACGCACACTGCTCTCCAGCCATTTGTTCCTTTGATGTGTGCTAAGTGAAACATAATTACCCACTTTGTCACATTGCATGTGATTTTGACGGCCCAGTGTGTGGGCTTTTTTTCTTTTCTTTCTTTTTTTTTTTTTTTAAATACATTAAGGTCCTCAAAGGGAAACAGTGTATCTTGGGGGTTTGTTTCTAGACTTTTACAGGGTTCTATAAAACAGACTCACTAGAGCCTGGTTTCCCAGGAAGGAGCAGTGACTTGGTCCCCATTCCCTATCTCTTACAAGTAGAGAGGATGCAGAGAGAAAGAAAACTGGAGTGGGAGGGGCAGAGCGAGGGGCATCGGGAGTTCTCACAAAGAAGGCACGGGAGGGAAAGGAAGGGAGACCAAGGGGCCCCTGCACCGACCTACACTACTTTGCTTTCACAGGAAGAATCATTTCTAAAACCAAGGATAGATGTGTAGCAGGAAACCTCTCCCTCCCCCCTTGGAAACTTCCTACTTAAGCAGGCATCTAGTACCTCTCCCAAATCCCCTGTACTCCAAGTCTCATTTCTCCTGCTCAGAAACGCCGCCTCCTCAGCACACCCAGAGCTCAGCTCTCCAGCTGCACCTTCCTCCCTGACCCAGTTCTCCAGTCTAAAGGAAGGCACCTGTCTATTCTAAGATTGCACACGTGTAGGCGCGTGTACATAAATGCATGTACATGCACACGCCTGAGCTCACACACATATCCTTGACCTTCACCTCTTCATGGAGAGACACACTCTATAACCCCCAGAAGCAGAGTTTTCTAAACCCATTGCAAGCCTACAAGTACTGCTGGGAGTCAGGCTGTGAGTTTTCTTAAGTGTGAAGCCTGCTTATTACTGCAATTAATTGACATTGCTGTGCTAATGGTAAGGTGGCCTGCCCGTGACAGCCACCGCAGCCTGCAGGGTGCAGGGGGAGGCGGTGGTGGGTGCTGAGCCCTGGGCAGTGTTGACAGATCTTCTTTTGTGTAAGGCACCGTTGCATGATTGGGTTAAATGCAGTTTTCAATCATCTTTTATTAGTGTTAGATTGATTTTCTGGTTTTCTTATACATCAAAGCAGAATCTGAAGAACTTTCATCCTGGGTCAGCTGATTAAAAAACACACTACCACCCAATCACTTAGCAAGAAACTCACAATGAGTTCCTCATGGAAACTGCTTTGGGAGGGAGTGGACACCAGGCATTGCTGTTGTTGCCACCCTGGACACAGGTTAACTGAGACAGTCATCTTGGCAATGAGGTTGATTTGAGGATTCTATATCAACTGTCTATGTCTAGAGCTAGACCATTTTTTGGTAGCAGGATGGCAAGTCTCAGGGATTTGTCAGAATAATTCATTCATTCAACCTTCCTTTCCATCTTCATTCTAGACAAGCACATCCCTGAGCTCAGGGTGTGCTAAGGAATTCCAGCTCTGCTCTGACCTACGTATGTGCACTTGTCCCAACCGTGTAAACTCTCTAGAGCCCCATTTCCTCATCTGCAAAATGGGCGCATTGGCCCGGATGACTTCATGGGTCTCTTCATCTATTAACTAAGTTGATCTACTATAATAAAAAGATACAGGCCTTGAAATGCACTTATATTTTTTGGGGGAGGATACCATACATTTAAACCCAACTATGATAGAAAGTACTATGTTATTATGTCCCAGAGGAGATATAAAACATTACAGAAATTAGAAGAGAGAGACTTCTTTTTAGACTAGAGGAGATTCCATGGAAGAAGGGGTCAGTTGAGGAGAGTCTTGCTGGGGGAGTTGATTGGCAGAGATGGCGGGGGACAGGGCACACCATGTGTGGCTGTGTCACAGGTTGGGGAAGATGCTGGCCAGGCATGTGGGGAATCTGAAAGGCGTGACAACTCCAATTTCAAAGACATAAACCTCTTCAAGAAAGAGAAGGGTATTTCATAGGGCCACCTACTGATGAGAGATGAGGGGACCAGCCATCACATCCTGAACAAGACTTCTCCCTTTCCAGATAAAAGTCTCTGCCAATGGCCACTTAGGAGACCACCCTTTGCAAAGGGGCTTTTTCTGGTGGAAATTGTGTCGCTGCTCCTTGAGCCTGTGGGGGACTGCAGATTGTGTGTATTGGTCTGTGGACAGCCAATGCCACCTGCACAGACGCTCAGTGAGATAACGGCAGACCTCTCACTTGCCCAGGTATTTGGGACTTTCTCCCTTTCTCCGCGGTGGGTTCTCCGTGTCACGTTTTTACCAGACCTGCTTCTTCCCAGTGGTTCTGGTCTCATCCCATCTCATACTGAATCGTGGTCTTCCTTTGCCCAGCACCAATTACCCCTCTTATCGTATCTAACTATTCCTCATTCTCTCAAAAACCCCCCCAGCATCACGATTAGTTTTCGAGGAGGGAAGGCGGCTTCTTTAAGTTATTAAATGGGCCTTGGATTTGGAGTGAGAAGACCAGATTTGAGACCAGGGTCTTTCCTGTTCTGCCACGGGAACTTTGTCCGCTCTCTTTAGCAACATGAGCCTGGGCTCACTGGGGTGTCCCATGGCGACAGGGTTCTGCTCTGTGGGGTGGTTACGAAGAATTAAATTACGTGACAAAATGTAATTTATCACGCAGATCCAACATTTTGATATCAACTATGGTTTTTGTGACAGTGCAAAGAGAATCTTTCTCGCTTTGAAAAGTTTATCAGCCGTTTCATAAACAGAATAATATATGTGAATTGCAGTGGTCTTTATCCTCAGGAAGCCCCCATTTTCCTCCATGCATTTTCCATAGGATTCCTTTGGGCATCTAGCTGCATAGCTGTTGTGAAGTCCAAGTACACCCTGCCCTCCTGTGAATGGACTCAGAGGGGAGGGAACTTAAGAATTCTGTCCACCCGAGTACAGCTTGCTTTCCTCCCAAGGTGCAGGTAACATTGTAGATGGTAGTCACAGCCGCACCTTGGTCTTGGCCTTGAACCTGCAAAGAGCAAGAGCATGTTTCTCCTGACAAGACTCCACAGCGACATGGGGTGTCTCGGGGTTGGTGGCCCATGGCAGGGACCGGGTCAGCCCTTCAGCTTCCATACAGGAAGCTTCCCTCCTGCCGTCTGCTGCTCCTCTCTGGGAGCAGTCTTGATACAGCCTTTCTCTCCCCTAGGACAGACCTCCGAGTGTCATTTGTGGAGCTCAGAAGTCACTTTGGACCTGGCAGCTTTTGTTGGTGTTTTCTGTCTTGTCTGAAAGAATACAAGGAGGCAGAAAAAGCCATGCACATCAGAGTAGGACAGCATGTTCAACCCAAACGGAGTGTAGGGACTGTGTGGTCTGGGTTACTCCTATTAAGGGCTAGAGTCTTTACAGGTGCGAGCTCAGGTAGCCATCACTCTGGGGCTCAATTGTTCAGGTGACGGCCCCTTGAAATCACAGCCTTGCTGGACTAAAATATATTTGAAAGTGAGAGCGTAGGAGGAGAGGGGGAGCCAGAAGCCTACTCATGCAAATATAGGGATATAAATGACTCAGTTTCCTCCTTCGTAAAGACCATAATGATGCCAACTCGGTTTGCTGGCAGGTTTGCTAATGAGTGGGTGTGTGTTAATTAACGTTGCAAAGGATTGTGAAAGCATAAAACTTTAGAAATACCCTGAGACTTCTAGTAGTATGATTCCTGCTGCATGCAGCAGCCTCCTGTGTCTGCCAGTATGCACATCGAACGGAAGTAAGAGAAAGCTGGAGCAGAAGGCAGGTGGACACAGCCCCGGCCGCTCAGGGCTGAGTACAGGAATGCCAAAGTGCCATCCTCATAAAGTCCAAATGTCTTCATCCTAAGGAAGTGGGGACATAATATTCGAACGATTTGGGTGACAAATAACCATCTTCTTGTTGGCAGAGGCTTAAATAATCGGGGGTTAAAGAAGCCTGGAGGTGGCTCAGTGCCTGTAGCTCAGTGAGAGGGCACCGGCCACATACACTGAAGCTGGCGGGTTTGAGCCTGGCCTGGGCCTGCTGAACAACAATGGCAAGTGCAACCAAAAAATAGCCAGACATCGTAGCAGGAGCCTGTAGTCCCAGCTACTTGAGAGGCTGAAGCAAGAGAATCGCTTAAGCCCAAGAGTTGGAGGTTGCCATGAGCTGTGACACCATGGCACTCTACTGAGGGTGACATAGGAGACTCTGTCTCAATAAAAAAAAAAAAAAGAAGAAGCCTGGCAGTGTCCAGGAGCTCAGCAGCAGCCTTCAGGACGCAAGCCACAGAGTCATGGTCGTCAGGCCAGGCACACTGGGTTTGCATTTCACGTGTGGAAGGTGGCCACTGTTCCACCTGTCACACCCTGAGCAGACTTTGATCAAAGACGGAATGAAGGGGCCATATACTACTTTTTAATTTAGGAGGGATATCCTGTCCTTCCACTGTGTAAATTTGAAGCCAGATAAAGTAAAAATCTTCTAGGTCTGTTTCCTTGTATTTTATTATGAAAGTTATTAGAATTGTAACTGAGGCAGAACAGAATTGAGTGGCTACTCTTGCTTTTCTCCTCTGGTCTCTGACAAAGATCGGTGGACCTGTCCTTGTGTCTGCTTACTGGCTGACAGTGACAGGCAGCCAAACCCCTCTTCATCTGGACAATCGGCCATCTATACTACAAAGGGGATTGGAAAGTGACGATATGACAATTTTAACCTCTGCTATGGGATGCAAGGTCTCCTGGTAGGAAAGAAGGGAGGGGGGGAAGAGTATTTTCTGTAGAAGTGAGCACCTTTGTAAACAGTGGAGTTCTAGATAAGGAGCGGGGGTTTGTTAGGAAGCATTCAGCCTGTGAGCACTTGGGGTGACTGCACAGCTTCTCTCCGACTGCTGGTGCCGTGGTGCCATGCTTGTGTAATTAGGGGACACAACCCAGTTGCTCTGTGGTCCACTCCTCTGTGTGTTAAGGCTTGGCTTGTAAAGCTTTGGCACAGTGGAGAAGACTTCTTCCTCCCATGGACCATCCCCACCAACAGACCCCCCATGCATAGGCATATGGAGGTCTTCACTGTAGCCCTTCCATGGAGGAGAGTAAGGGAATAAAGCTTGGGGACCCTCCACTTGGCAGTTTTGTGAGGTTTCCTAGATCTGCAAAATCTCGTCTGGTAAAATATGGATACGGTCCCTCCACAAACGAGCACTGAGCCTCTGCTTGGGGGCTGAAAGAAGGGGAGTTCTATTGAAAAACCAGGCAGAGGGCCCAATGAGAAATTACTCCAATGCTCGGTGATATTGCCTAGCCCACAGCTTCCATCTGCTTGCACCCTTGTCTTCCAAACAAAGTACCAGTCGTGTTTGTTTAGTGACCAACTGGCCACGGGTCCCCTGTCCTCCTCCAAACTGCAGACCCGCGGCAGCGAGAGCAGGGTTTCCTCCTCCCCTCACAGGAGAGCAGCTCTTGGGGGTTGCTCATTCTCCGCCCTCTTTCCTGCTGCATTTTTCATCATTAAAGGGAAAATGTCATTTTGGTGACAGATATTAGTGTGATTGGTGTCAGGAATGAATCTTCCTCTCTCTGTCAGCCTTGCTTCACACAATCCTAAGACAATGTTCTGTTAAAAGGCCACTTCCATTTCTAACTCGAGCCGTGTTCCAGAAGGGCAGGCGTCGAGCGTGACGGATGGCTTAAGCCCAGGCTGGCGCCATGCCACGGAGCACCGCTGGAGCCTGACCCTTCCTCCACCGGGCAGGCCTGGGGAAGTTTCTGGGAAACTCGTATCTTATTTCTAGCTGAATTCTGTTGAGAACACATTCTGAAGAAGGGGAAACCTGCAGCTCTACTTGGTGATTAGGTTTTAAGAGGTGGAAGATTTCCCATAATCACTGGCATAGAGAGCCCTATAAATCTCGAGGTGTATATTAGAAATCTGATCTCAGAATGAAGAATTTTGTTTTCTTTCAGCACAAAGGTAGGGCCACTTCTGTAGGTCATTTCTAGGTACAGAGCTTGACCTTGCATTAGCTGGAGGTAATCACTCATTCCACATTTACAGATGCCTTATCTGATATCTGCATAAATTACCCTTCGGGGCT
>CAUYQV010044116.1:0-10303 GCA_963574575.1 Galagoides demidoff | reverse complement strand
CATCACAGCTCACAGCAACCTCCAACTCCTGGGCTCAAGCGAGTCTCCTGCCTCTGCCTCCCAAGTAGCTGGGACCACAGGCGCCCGCCACAACTCCCGGCCATTTTTTGGTTGCAGCCATCATTGTTGTTTGGTGGGCCCGGGCTGGGGATTCGAACTGGCCACCTTAGGTGTACGTGGCTGACGCCTTAGCCAATTGAGCCACAGGCGCCGAGCCTCAATTGACTTTTTCATTGTGCATAACTTAATTGGTCTACTTTGAGAATTGAATGGCTCTTTAACCTAAGCATAATTTTGTTACTTCATGCACTGGTCAGCTGGAAAATGCCAGTTTACTAGTTTGTAAAGAATTTTCAAATATTGACACATTTTATTATGCTACAATATCAAAAAAATCACATTTGTTCTGATCTCATCAGAAGGGAAGTATTGAGAAGCTGTCAAACTCATAGTAATGAATAAAAACTTTCCAAAATTCCAATTCTCGTTTGAAAGTTTTAATTTTTCATTAGTATTAAATAGTGTTAGTTGCTTATTGTGAAATGACAAACTCACATTTTTTCATTTTTGAAAAAGTGTTTGCAAAATATCTAAGTATGTATAATCATAGTTGCTAACCAATTGTTCTTTCAAATAGTAATAGTGTTCCATGAAGGAGTGTGTGTGTCTAAAGGTCAGACACCGTGTCTTACACTTGTAATTCTAGCACTCTGGAAGGCCTAGACAGTTGCTTGAGCTCAAGAATTGGAGACCAGCCTGAGAAAAAGAGAGACCTCATCTCTACAAAAAAAAGGAAATAGAAAAACTGAGGCAAGAGGATCACTTGAGCCTAGGAGTTGGAGGTGGCTGTGAGCTATGTTGCCACAGCATTCTACCCAGGGCGACAGCTTGAGTGAGACTCTGTCTCAAAAAACAAAAACAAACCAAAGAAATGCAATTGCAATTAGTGTAACCTAATTCTTCGTGCCCTCAATGAATCCCAAACAATAAAATAAAAATTAAAAAAAAATGGAGTATGTCTAATTTGGCTTTCAAATAACAGCAAAAATGTTTTTCCTCAAAACAGACCATTATAACTTCATCATCCATACTTTCCGTTTTGTCACAAAATATTAAAAAGACTTATGTTCAGGCTGGGCATTGTGGCTCTCACCTGTGGTGGGAGGATCGCTTGAGATGATGAGTTTGAGACTAGCCTGAGCAAGAGCCAGACCTTATCTGTACTAAAAATTGAAAAATGAGCTGGATGTTATAGCCGGCACTTATAGTCCCAGCTACTTGGGAGGCTAAGGCAAGAGCATCACTTGAGCCCAGAAGTTTGAAGTTACTGTAAGCTGTGATGCCACAGAACTCCAGCCTGGGCAGCAGAATGAACTTTGACTCAAAAAAAAAACCACTTATATTCAAGGACTGAGATTCAATAAAGTTAATAATTTTTATTGTCTCAGGAACAATAGTCTTCATAAAACTTCTTTTTTTTTTTTTGCTGTGAGTGCATGTCCATGAAGGGCACGATGACTACTGGTAAATTTTGGTGCCACTGTCTTGATTCATGCGGCAGCATTAGCAGTTTTAACCACCTTTGCTTCTGTACCATCAATACAAATGTCAACACACTAGAAAAATAACATATTTTTAAAAAATATCAAATTCTACATATTTTAGAATTTTTATGTAGTTCTCATCTCACAGAGCCCCTAAGAGGCTCTCAGGACCTGGGGATCCACAGATCATACTAGAGCACAGGACAGCCTGGTACACAGTAGAAAGTTATTAAACATGTTGTAGAAATTATATGAACAAGGAAGTGGATTATCCTATTACTCAGGTCGATTATATTGATTCTGCAATTACTTTGCCTAAAAGTTAATTGTCTTAGAGTTTATCATTTTGCGAGAGGCATTTTGCAGGAGAAAAAATAAGGAATCAATTAATCAAAAGTAGATGTGAACATCCATCTCCACACAGAGCTGTGGAGACACTGCACAGATGGAGGTGAACAGATCTTGTCTTGACAAGTTTATAAACACTAAAGACATAAAGAGCATAAACATAGCCAATAATGTACATGTACATGAAATGAGTGACTCGTGTCAACTTGTGGAGGGATAACTGTGTAGTAGATGGGACATCATTCACACCTGAGTTCCCCGGGAAGAACACCTCAAGTCCTGCTAAATGACATGAAACAAGATGTGGATACATGGAAAGCGGAATGTAGGTGAAGTGACTTAACATGAGAAGATATTAACTATCCTGAAATTGCCCTATAAATTCACTGCAATCCTGACCCAAGTGTCAGTTGTAGTAGACAAAGAGATGAATGGATCAGACGTAGGAAAAGACAAGGAAGTAACAGCGGCACCACAGGGCAGTCTTGTGGTCAACAAGGCTGCAAGCCCTGGAGGAGAGGCAAGGTGGGAACATGCAAAAATAAATAGCAAGTCTATCATCTCAGCAAGGAAAGAAGAAAATGAGTGATGAAATGTGACTAGGATATTTGATCCCCCTCCTAAAGAGAAAGGGAAATAGGGAAAAAACTTTCAAAAAGAGCATTTAATATATTTTTTCAAACATTGTTTATGGAAGCAGGCAATTTTTTTTTTTTTCTGAGACAGTCTCACTCTGTTGCCCAGGCTAGAGGGCCATGGGGTCAGCCTAGCTCACAGCAACCTCAAACTCCTGGGCTCAAGCAATCCTCCTGCCTCGGCCTCCCGAGTAGCTAGGACTATAGGCACCTACCACCACACCTGGCTGATTTTTCTATTTTTAGTGGTAGAGAAGGGTCTCACTGTTGCTCAGTCTGATCTCAAACTCCTGAGCTCAAGTGATCCTCCTGCCTTAGCCTCCCAGAGTGTTAGGATTACAGGTGTGAGCCATCGCGCCCAGCCTGGAAGCAAGCAATTTGAAACAACCTTTGTATCATTAAAGGAATATAAGTGTCTAAGAAGAGGGTTATGAATACATACTATTGAATCTTGCACAGCAGTTAGAAACAGCATGCATCTTCACAAAGCAACGCTTTGTGAAAAATGAAAGAAAAAGTTTATGTACGTAAATGTTAAAATACACACACTCAAATAACACTGCATATCTCCAAAGACTACAAAGAGTACACTTGTTGGTCAGGGGGGATGTGATAACAGGAACAAATCAATTTACAATGATCAGTGGTGATAATTTGCCATGAACTAGAGCCTGCATTTATCCTATTCTCCTCTTAAATATAAAAAAGTAGGCCAGGCATGGTAGCTCATGCCTATAATTCTAGCACTCAGGAGGATCACTTGAGGTCAGAGATTCAAGACCAGCCTGGGCAACATAGTGAGACCCTATCTCTATAAAAAATAACTTTTAAAAATTAACTAGGTGATTCCTTGAGGCCAGGAATTTGAGGTTGCATTGAGCTGTGACAATGCCTCTGTAGAATGAGACCCTATCTGCGGGAAAAAAAAAAAGTTAAAAATCTTTAAATATTTTAAAATATTTAAATTTTTTAAATTAAAAATTATTTTAAAATTATTAAAAATTTAATTAAATTTTTTTAAATTAAAAAATATTTAAAATAGTTTAAATATTTTTAAAAATTTAGAAAGGAAAGAAAAACTACATATACTGTAGAATAGTAACTGATTCATGTAGTCTGCATGAATTAGAAATTAGAAAAATTTATTCCCTTTCTCTCTCATGATTAATCAGGAGAATTAGTCAGAGAACGGTAGAGTTCTCAAAGACTAAAAGAAGATCTCAATAATTTAGCTTTTCTAGTTCCCCGATAGCAAGTATATCTGTTTCTCGATCATACCAAAAAAGCCATCAGCAAAGGAGACTCCACATCTTCTACTAATAGCCTGTTTTAATATTTAACAAACAACTCTATCAGTAAATTCTTTCTCATGTCTGTATTATATTTCCACACTTACTTTCAAGTCATTTCTCAGATAAGAAGGGTGAAAGTTGGTCTCCGTTTTTCTTGTAATAATGCTTCATGTATTAGGAGGAATTATTGTTTCCAGACTAATTAATTCCAACTCCTTCTGCCTTTTCCCATGGGTCTTATTTATTCAGCACTTTAACCATATTGTTAATCTACTCTGAGCTTCCCCACGTCACGGCATCCTGGTCAAGGTAAGGAGACAGAAACTGGGTCCACTCCTGACCCGATGGCCCAGTGTGCACCTAACCCAGACAGAAATTATTTCCAACTACTGCTTTCTTGAATCTTCAAAGATAATAACCAGTGGCTGGGCAATCTCATCAACTGTTTTCTTTATGAATTTTAAGTACAACAATCCCTTATATGCATAAATGTTATTATTACAAAGCGTCGTCACGTCTAAGGCATTGTTATCTTCTAACAATTCAATGACAGGAAAGATGCGGTGCTTCTTTTTGCAGGGATGAGTAATGTGAGGAGAGAGTAGGGTGACCAGACGTCCCGCTTTTAGAGGGACAGTCCCTCCTTTTAACAATTTGTCCCGCATCCCGGCGGCACGAACAGGCAGGAGAACAGGAAGGGAATATATATAGTTTTCAGCTGCCATGTGGCTATTTTGCCAGAATATGAGTTTTATATTATTTTTGTTAATTTTATAATGTTAAACTGTAATAATAACAAATAATTGTTGAGAAGTGTTATGGAGAACTGCTTATCAAAGTTTGCATTGGTGTTGGGCCCTGCCCCACCCCCCCGCCATGTTGTCCCACTTAACAAATGTTAAAATCTGGTCACCCTAGGAGAGAGGTTACCATAATTTGCCTGTGGTCACTGAGCTAGTGAGCACTGGAGGTAGGATTGTGCATTCTAAGCTTGTAATATGCTTGAATGGGAGGCTGCATAGAGTAAGAGAAAGAGCATTAATTTGTTGCCGGAGGACTTGGATTCAGACTCTCGCTCCGCCAGTGGCAGTCTTGTGAGCACACTGGGATAATACTACAGTTGATAGGAACATTATGGTTAAAATGTAACGAACTCTATAAACTCTGATTGCTGTGTTTTCCTTGTTCTGATGAGTTGACTACATCTGACTTCTAAAAATTACTCCAAAATAATGTGCCCTCGTTTTTTCTGTTCCTGCACCCCCCAGTTTATTTTTCTTTAAAGTAGGTTCCTTTCTGTTATTATTGTTTGGTTTTTCTTCCTGTTTCACCTGGAGCAACATTTCTTGCCTCCTCTTGTTTTTAGATATTTTTTAATAAAATTAGGAAAATCAGGAAACATTTGCTTTGTTACCTTTGTGCATCCATAGATGATATAATCAATGCAGTATGAAAATATTTACAGAGAATAGACAAAAATTAAAAAGCATTAGATATTTGTATTATACGTCTTTAAATTTCTGCTTTTGAGGCAGAAGAAGATGGAGCAAATGATCACAGGAATCAAGGAAGAAATTCTTACTATCAATGTAACTTTTGCAAGTCTAGTGACTTTTTAAACTCCTTTTAAACTTTTTAAAAAGTTAGTATTGAAGAGCAAAATTTCAGAATGTGTCAGTGACCCACTATTGCAATACTTTTGTTTATTAAGCAAAATCCTAATACTTACACCTCAGATTTTCCTACAGAGAGTAACAGAAAGTCTTCACAGATAAACAATGTATAAACTTGTTTTTTGCTTTCTAGGGGTCATCTGCCTGACACTCTAGAAAATGCCATTTTCATCTACATAATTAACCGTGGTCCAGGACTTCTCTCTGCTTCCAGAGTTTCCTGAGATTTAGCTATTTCCTGACCTACTTAATGATTTGGTTGTCAGACACACGCTTGGATTACGGGGGTCAATTTAATTCTCTTTTGCCTGACTGTGGTAGAATTCTCTCTCACCATCTCACTAGCACCTGCTACACCTGAGGTTTACATGGTTAAGGTGATGGGCTGACCTGAGCAAGTCAAGTGGGAAAGCACAGGGCAGGTAGCCTGCCCAAAGTAACATTACGATGGCATCCAAGAAAAGTCACTGGATGATCCAACAACTTTTCCTAGTGAGTTCAAGCAACATAGCATGGAAGGAACAGTCAAGTGAATGGGCCGATAGCTGTCTCTGCTTTCATAGACAACTGTGAATATTATGCTGTTATTACAACTGTTTTATGGACATTATAGATACAGATGTAACCGTATTGATTATGCAGTTCCCAATGATGAAGCTGTAATTATTTAGGGTCACTTCAAGTCTTTAACCCCTTCAATGTTCTGCCATAACTATAACATTCAGAAGTGTGGCAAGAACACGAAAGATTTGAAGAGTTAGAGTAATATACAAAATAGAAAAAAAATTGAGACTCACCATATCTTCTCAATTTTCCATCCTTCCTCATACAATGTGTTCTCAAAAACTCAGCAGCCGTCAGGAAAAGGAAGACCCGTCGTCACTGTGTGCGCATGTGCCAACCTGGGGCTAGAAGAAATCCGTTCAACTCAGGTATTTCCTGTTCAGATTTAAAGTTAAATTGGAATCTTGTTTATGTGAAGGTAGAGCCTTTCACAGAAACACTGAACATCTCTCTGTCAAAAGCTTCCAGCTGGCTTTTAAGAAAAGCAATTTTTAATTTACAAAAAAAAAAAAAAGCCCTGTGATTTTACCCAAAATAGGTAGTGCAGAGAAAACATTGGTATTCCTCAGTCTGCGTAGAAAGTCTCTGTCAAGTCCTAGTATGCTAAAGAGGTCAAGGTTAGAGCCTGGATTATGAAATGTAGCAGGTTACCATGGTATTAGCTGTAATTGACAATAGTCTAACATAATTCTGAAAAATTCTTAGATATCAGACACACAGAAGATTTACTTTCATATTCTGATTTGCTGCTAAAAGAAAAAGGTATATAATTATGTGGATAAAAGAATATTACTGGCAGTTAAAATAAATTATCTTCATTTAAAACAGTTTTTTCCCTTTGAAAGCTACTGGAAAATGGATGATGTATGTCAAATTTCTGGCTCTGATAATTAAGAGAGTCATGTGTTTTTTCTAAGCTTCTAATAGATCTCTAGTTATGACTAGAGTATCTGTTTTTCAAATGCGTGTGTTTAAAAAAATTATGTTGGATTAAATACAGCCAGATCTAATTTAATTATTCAACAAATAATTTTATTCTCTTCATTCTCAAAAATTTCCAGGACATAATTAGTTCATACACATTGCTGGGTGAAGGTTCTCTAAGTTTCTGCTACCATATTTTTAAAATTGTCTTTTTTGAAAACAGTTTTGAACGTTTTTATGCAAGGTCTCCACCAGGAAGTCTATTGAAAGCAATTGGTGATAATTAAATGAGTTTTGCTGCCACTTGAGGGACTCTCAGAGAGATTGGAAAGTGATTGGGATCGAAACATGAAGAAATCTCCAACTTTAAAACATTTAAATGACCCAGTTCTATAAAAAGTGAGAACTGTGTGCTTTCAGGCTGTGGATAACTGAGATGGCAAGATCCTTAGTAAAACAGGTGGATGTTCAGGCGGCCCATTACCTTTGTTTGTCTTCCACCATCGCTCGACTTGATCTCTAGTTCAGAGTCAGCCAGTATTGGGACTTTGATTTTAGAATCTCTCAATTAATTGAATCCCATAGCCTATCTACAATTTGTGTTCTGTGCTAAGAATACATCATTTCCTTCCGTCTTTCATATCTTTGTTTCATGAATAATTTTGTCGTGATGTATTCACGTCAGTATGACCTTTTGTAAAGCAAAGTTTCATTAGGCAAAGATGCTTAATTTTTCAAAAGTAATTGAATACCTTTTTACTTAAAAGCAGTGTGAATATTGTAGCTTGATACTGACGGATCAGACTGAGTTCCTTTGATCTGCTAAGTTTCCACAGGGATGGATCTTAAAATAGCCTGCATATCACGCTAAGACACTGAAATTTAATGTTTTTGCCACCTGTGCGACCAACTGCCCACCATTGTTCAAGAAAAGACATATGCAAATGCAATCATGCTGTATTATCTCCGTCATTATTATTGTGGTCTATAAATTAAGAGAACACATTAAAAGTATTTCCTACAGTCATATACTACTTTTGAGATTACAATTAGTGGTATGAAATTTAACTTCTTTTAGCATTCTGACATTTTATATCAGTATGCGTAGATAAATGGTAATTCCTGTTCAGGGAGAAAAATATTTCATCAAACACAATGAGTAAAATGAACAAACTTAAGTTAATAAGTTTGGGAAAAAATATGTAAGGGATAATTTTTCACCAAAAAAATACCTGATAGAAAAATTTCAGAATCTCAAGCTGCATTTATTTATATGGGGGTTTTTTGGTGTGTGGATTCCTTAGAATTTTTTCTTTTCTTCTTTTTTGTTTTTGAGACAGAGCCTCAAGCTGTCCCCTTGGGTAGAGTGCAATGTCATCACAGCTCACAGCAACCTCCAACTCCTGGGCTCAAGCGAGTCTCCTGCCTCCGCCTCCCAAGTAGCTGGGACCACAGGCGCCCGCCACAACTCCCGGCCATTTTTTGGTTGCAGCCATCGTTGTTTGGCGGCCCGGGCTGAGGATTCGAACCCTCCACCTTAACTGTACGTGGCTGGCGCCTTAGCCGATTGAGCCACAGGCGCTGAGCCGAGCTCAGCTACTCTCGAGGGTTGGTCTGGCACATGATAGGAGTGCTATCAATATTCCTTACATGAAATCCAACCACTTCCCTCTCCTGTTTGGTGTTTTAGTTGCTTTTGGAGAGACCAAACTCCATCCTTGGCCTAGAAGGCCTTTGCTGTCTGGCCTCTCAGCTTCATCCTGGGACAACTCAACTGGCCATTTTTCTATTTTTGCCACCACAGGGCTTTGACCTGTGTTACTTCCCCTCACCAGTTTAACTCCTACTTGTCCTTGGGATCCCAGCTTGAAATGGTCCTTGTTAACTAGATTCTTTTTTCTTGTTAGATAAGAACTGTATAGACCTTCCATTTATACTATATCTCTGCCCTACCCTCCTCCGTGGTCTCCTGGTTCTTAGTCCCATCCTCTCCATTCTTTCTTCCTCACAGGGGCCAGATAGGTCTTTCTAAAGCACTAAACTGACCCTGTCATGCTCAAAGGTCCTAGATGGATCATTAGTGCCCTTGAGAGAAAGCCCCGGTTCCTTATCATAGCCTTCAGGGCCCTGCGTGGTTTTTGCCCCTCCTCTGGATTCATGTCACTCTACTTTCTGCCTCTTCCCTTTGCACAAGTCACTCTGGCCTCCTTATTCTTCTGTTGACAGAAGTACTCTCTGGGCCATAGAACTTTTGTATGACCTCTTCCCATATCTGTTAACTATCATCTTTCACATCTCAGTCCTCAGAGAAGTCTCATCTTGTCCCTCTGACTTACTTAGGTGTCTTTATAAATGCCATCATACTTCCCCGTTCTTTCCTTGTGGAATTTAACACAATTGAGATACACACACATACACCTGCTATGTCTTTTGAGCACTCCAATCCAAAAAACTTCAAAATCTGAAACATTTTCATTCTGACGTGATACCCTAGCACAAATGGAAAGTTCCATACATAACTACTTACACAGATTTTGTTTCATGGACAAAATTTTTATTTTATTTTATTTATTTATTTATTTTTTGCAGTTTTTGGCCAGAGGTGGGTTTGAACCCGCCACCTCCGGCATATGGGGCTGGCGCCCTACTCCTTTGAGCCACAGGCGCCACCCTATTTTATTTTATTATTATTATTACTTTTTTTTTTTTTCAGAGTCAGAATCTCACCTTATTACCCTCAGTAGAGTGCTGTGGTGTCACAGCTCACAGGCACCTCCAGCTTGGGCTTAGGGGATTCTCTTGCCTCAGCCTCCTAAGTAGCTGGGACTACAGGTGTCTGCCACAACGCCTGGCTACTGTGTTCCCCCGAAAATAAGACCTACCCAAAAAAGAAGCCCTAGCAGGATTTCTATGCATTTGTTAAATATAAGCCCTATCCCATAATAAGACCTAATGATGGGCGTGGCTATGCAGTATAGCCACACCATACATTTTGGTGCTGAGTGGTAAGGAAGATTGGAATACCTTTTATCTGCCACAGCTCCTTTATCCGAGCCGTTCAAACTTGTGCAGGTATATGTGTGATAACCACGGTCACAGGCATCCTATTGTGCATGTGCGAATGGCTAGGAGAAAGGAGGAGTTCACGTATCACTAGGGCCAGCCCCACCAACAAGGTCAGCTCCCCTGTCAGGTTCCAGAAGAAGATGACTTAACTGTATTTGTAAATGTAGATTGTTGTATTATACTTAATAAAAATAAGACATCCCCTGAAAATAAGCCCTAGTGTGTCTTCTTGAGAAAAAATAAATATAAGACAGTGT
>CAUYQV010044113.1:0-14850 GCA_963574575.1 Galagoides demidoff | reverse complement strand
GTGGTCCCAGCTACTTGGGAGGCGGAGGCAGGAGACTCGCTTGAGCCCAGGAGTTGGAGGTTGCTATGAGCTGTGATGCCATGGCACTCTACCCAGGGGGATAGCTTGAGGCTCCGTCTCAAAAAAAAAAAAAAAAAAAGTACAGAGTGGTTGGAAAGTTTGCAGAGATAGAGAGAGAGATAGATAGACAGACAAATTGAAATTCTCTGATAATATCTTCTGAGATATACTAAAGGCATAGGTTTGTTCAGGGAAAATCAGAGACACAAATCACATTACACAGGCATGTGCAGGGTCAGTGAGGCATTTGTGAGGGACAACACACTGCACATATGCAGTGTCATCAAACAAGTTTAGTCTAAGACTTCAACATGCCATCTATCACGCATATTTACTTGGGCTTCCAGATTTCTGATCACCTTTTTTAAGAAGAAAGTATGTTAAAAGAGAAAAAAAAAGAAGAAGAAAGATTATTTGATTATTTTATCTAAAACCATAGGATAAGAGAATTTCTACGTATGTCACAAAACTCAAAGGCCATGAAGGAAATATTTTTAAATGTATTTTTAAGAGACCCCTAAAGGATTCAAATGTATAGCAGGGATTATCTTTAGTGAGTTAGAAATTATTATTTATCCTAAAAATTTCTGAGTTATTTCATTTTTTTTTAGTAATGAGCATAATATCATAGATTGTTTATATATATATTTCAAAGCAATAAACAGGAAGAGTATTGCGCAGCATTCAGCTAAGCCTTGACTGATCAATACACTTATTGAAATGATAAGTTTCTCAGTCAACATATCTTTTAAGTTTGCTGATAAAAAATACAAAATATAACTTTCCTATATTGTCTACAAATAGGCAAAAATAAACACACAGGGAAGAACAAATTTGTCTCCCCAACTCATGCAGATGGAAAACCAGCTCTAGAAGTCTATAAGAACTGACAGAAATAAATACAACTATCTTGACTAGAAATGTCAGAAACAGTTATGAAAAATAATAGGATGATAAAGTATGGATTTAAATAGCTGCTTCCTAAGATTTTTTCCTTGGAACACTAGTACTTCAGCATGTAAGTATTCTATAGGGAAAACAAACTGCTTTATCATCCCAAAAGTTTGGAAGAAACCCAAGCTACATTTCTTAGCTTTTAGACTTCCTGAAGCCCTTAATGTGTCCATGCATGTGGCGAATCTCTAACAAAGGAAGATAGTATCAAACGAATCCCCCATTGATTTGACCACCAGTCCTCTTTTCCATTGTAACTATTAACAGCTCATGTTGTGCAAAATGCTTATCAGTATTGCAAAGAAAGTGCTACAGTTAAAAGAATTAGTTCTAAAAATAGAAATTATAAAATATACCCCTGATTCCTTAGCTAGTCAAATAAACCCAGACCACATATAGGCTGCACCATGGGTTTCCTTGGACAATAATGGCAGCAGACAGTTTTAGAAATTCTCAGAAAATAATACCTATTTTAACATGTACTCCAGATACTACAATTCACATTCTAATTATCAAGGGTTATCTGGGCATTAGGGAGTACTTTCCCCACTCCTATTAATTATTTTTTACCATCTTTAATTAAAAAAATACATAATGCTTTTTAAAATAAATGATTAATAAAGTTGTCTCCCATATGTTTAAAAGCTTTAGATCAAGTTTTTGAGTTTGCAACTTTGTATCTTCTGTATGTGATTATACTAAAATGCTGCATGCCAAAAAATGTATAGCAAAATTCCCATTATTCAAATTATTTATACTGATTAATACTGTCTATATTTGCAAACAAGTCAAAATAAATGTAATTAATACATTATAGATTTATATTCAAAGAGAATATCACTAACTCTAGAAACTTTTACACAAGTGAAATAACAGAAGTATATATATGTTAGGTAACATGTAGGGGAATTTTCATTGTTATTAATTCAAGCACAAATATATATAATCGTACACATTTACATGTGAATATACATGTATACTAGGGATTTCATTTTCCTTTTCTTGTTAAAAAATCAGTGTTTATGCATTCACATATAAAAATATCACATGTACTCCCCAATGTTTACAATTCTGATATATCAATAAAAAGTATAAAATAAAAGAAATATCTTTATTCTGACTGGGATTCTTTCTCTTTTACACTAGACTGCAAACTCTATCGGTCAGGAATCAGATCACCCCATTGGGCAAAGACATCAATGTATTTATACCTTCTGAATAACACTGAGTATTTTCCCTAGTTGCACTGGCTTATAAAGCTTACCAATCATTCTGTACCTGTAATTAGATGGACTAAAAATAGATTTCAACAATTTCTAAATAATACCCTCAAATAGGAGACCAGTAAACTATAGCTTTGTGGTCAAATCTAGGCCAAACCTGTTTTGTAAGTAAAGTTTTATTTTGCAAGTAAAGTTTAAATCTATTCATTTAAATTTGGTTTATGATCATTTTCATGCTACAATGAGTACTTGCAGTAAAACCTTCTTTATGGTGAGAAAAGCCTAAAATATTCACTGTCTTTGCCCTTGACAAAAAAAGTTTGCCAAACCCTGCTGTAAGCCTTCTAAGTGGGCCAAGTTTCTTGTCAGCATCATTGCTATTAGATTTAGTTTGGAACTGAGTCTATCTACATAGTTGAATATTGAAGTCTCTAATTTTCTGAGCATTCACAATTTTTATTAATGAAATTATATTTTAAGTCTCAGGAATTTAGGAAAGCTATGTTTTTGCTCAATCTTACCTTGTGCATCAACAATGCTTGCTCTTCTGAGATTGATGGAAAGATCCAACCTCTTAAAGAACTACTGGTCCACTTCCTAGAGGAATAGACCTAATGAAAAACGTAGGCAATTTTAGCACAGACAACTATAAAACATTCCTGAGATAAATTTTAAAAGATGAGAGAGAGAGTGAGAAAGAGTAGATGGAGGAGAGAGAGATACTTCCATCAATTGAAGGGCTCAGTTTTGATAGTTATCAATTTCTTCCAGATTGATCTACAAAATTATAGGGTACCAATAAAAATTTCATTAGAAATTTTCACAGAAGCTGATTCTGTAATTTATTAACATATGGGAATACAAAAACTAAAGACTAGCTAAACAAACTTAAAGAACAAACTTGGAGGGTTTACATTATAAACCTAAGTAGTGAGAGAAAGTGTGATGTCGTTTTGTCATAGTTTAGATTAATGGACCAATGAACAGAAACCAGAATCCAGAAAAAGAAGCAAACATATATATTCACTTGATGTATGATCTATAAATTGTAACTGAGTCACTTGTTTATCCACATAAAATAAAAATGAATCTTAATTCCCACCTCACATAAAAATCAAATAGATGGTGAGATTAAATGTGAAATGTGAAATAATAAAACTTCTAGAGGATACTATCTAAATATCTTCCAGACTATGAGGACAGGTCCTGCAGTGCCCCTTGGTTCCTGCTTTTTGGTGTTACCATCATGTAGAATCCCATTCCCTTAGGACCTGTGTGACTTGCTTCTAACCAGTAGAATACAGCAAAGGTGAAAGAACTTCAAACATACTTAAAGTCTCAAGTTGATGTAGAGTTATTAGCACAAAAGAGATTATCCTATGCAGTCTGACCTAATCAGACAAAAGTCTTTAAAAGAAGGATTGGGGCCTCCCAAAAGAAGACTTTCCTTACTGGCTTGATGAAGTATACAGTTAAGTGGAAGAAGCTCCTGTGATGAAGTCTCCAGGAATGACAGTGGGCCCCTGGGCCTGAGCACAGCCACAGCCAAAGCTGGCAGAAGTCCACAGTTCTCAGTAATATGGACACAGAGAAATTAATTCTGTCAACAGCCTGAATGAGTTTAGATGCAGAATCTTCCCAGTCAAGTTTCCAAATGAGAACTTAGCCCAGCCCACGCCTCATTTCAACCTTGTGACACAAGAGTAGAGAACCAAGGAAAGCCACGCTGAGACTTCTGACCTATAGAGACTGTGAGAGAATGCTATTTAAGCTATTGAGCTTAAAAAAATAGAAGACTAAAACAATGACTTTGAAGTAGGCAAATATTTTTAATAGGATGAAGAAAAACACTAACAATAAAGGAAAAGATTCATAAATAGACATCATTAAAACTAAGAGCTTATGTTCACCAGAATTACCATTACAAGAGAGTAAAGAGATAGGCTACAAAATATGAGCATGTATTTGTCACTGTATTTCCAAAGACAGACCTCTGTCCCATAATATATAAGGAATTCCTATAAATCAATAAGAAATGCATGGACAACTCAATTTTTAAGTAGGAAAAAGATTTAAACTAGTATTTCACAGAAAGGGTTTCAAATGACTCTAAACACATGAATAGGTGTTTAACATCATTATCCTTCTAGAAAAATAAATATTTAAGCCATAACAAAAAATATTATATATACACCAGGTAGCTAATGGTTAAAAAAAGAATTAAACCAAATAGTGCTCAGACTACGATACAAAAAGAACTCTCACTGCTCCTGGTGGGTGTGCAAATTGGCATAACTCCCTCTGAAAAGGGCTTGAGAGTGTCACTAAAGATGAATATATTCATATTCTATGACCCTTCAACTATATTTCAAAATACATATTAAACAAACATGTGTACATATGTCACATACTAGACTATGCATCGTATTGAATATTCATATTTGGCTATATTTAATATTCAAAACCTGTAAACAAGTCAAATGTTTGTTAATAATTGCATGGATGGATAAATTATGATATATCTACACAGTGGGATGCTACACAACAATTAAAATGAACAAATAATTACTACAAGTATCACACAAGTGATTATTGCGAGCAGAAAGTTGAATGAAAAAACCCAAACACAAAAGGATACATTCAGCATGAATCCATTTACATAAAATTCAGACCAAACTAATTGATGATTATAAAAGTCGAACTGCTCAATACTTTGAGATAATGAGTAGAAGGTGGCAAAAGGAGGGTTTTTGAATACTACTAAGTGTTATAGCTCTTGATCTGGGTGATCCAGGTGTTAGTTACAAAGTGTTATTCATTTTGAAAATTATTTGCAGTGATATGCACTTGAGATTTGTACACTTTTCTACTGTACTTCAACAAAATTAACCAAGAAAATATAAATAAATAGATCAATCAAGTTAGAAGAGGATTGAAGGGGCAGAGTTATTTCAGTGCAGTTTTTAGCCCCAGGATGGACAAATAGACCAATGGAATAGAATGGAGTCCAATATCAGAAGCACACTTACAGGGTCACTTAATTTATGCTGATTGTCCACAACTTGGAAAGAAACAGAAGAACAAGGGAGTACTGGGAAAGATGGTTATGGTCAAAAGATAAAAGGAAACTGAGGGGACAGATGCAAAGCAGAATGGACATTGATCAAGAAAGAACTCTGATGAAAATTTTCTGAGAAAGTCTTTCTGGAACGGCCATAAGTGGTGGCACATGAAAGTAGCAGGCCACGATAAGTGCAGAATCATGGTGCAGACACCATCCTGTGGGGAAGAGACCACTTTCCTGACAATGGGTCACAATGTTCAAAGGAACATGAACTCAAGGCTACATTAGCAACTTGACTCTACTGACTAGGTAGGAGGATAAGAATGTGAGATGTGAATTAATGTGCTGCCCCACTCCAGGTTTTTGCTACATTCACAAACTGCTCCAAAATGTAGTGGCTTAAAGCAACTAATTTATTATCTCTCCTGATTTTGTGGGTAGGAATTTGGGCAGGCTGACCTGAGCACTATTTATGCTCCATAAAGCATCGATAGATAGAACTTGGTGATAACAGCTTGTGAATAGGCTCATCTGGAGGGTCCAAAATAGCATCACTTACTTGTCTAATGCCTTGTTTGGGATGGCTGGAAGGTTGGCTGGACTCAGCTGAGCCTGTTAATCATAATGCCCATGTGTGACGTGGCCTCCCAGAATGTAAGTCTCAGAGCATCTGGACTCCTTATGTAGCAGCTCAGGGTTCCCAGCAGTGTTCCACCAAGTGAACCTTCCGCAAGGTCCTCGCAGAAGCTATGATACTTCCTATGACCTAAGCTTGGAAGTCTCAGAACATCACCATTGCTCATTCTGTTGGTCAAGAAAGCCAGCTGGGCCAACCCACCTCAAGGGGAGAAGGGTGGAATCAACTATAGACCACCACATACAAAGACAGTAGCACATACACACAGGAAGGACAAAAGTGAGCTGGCTGCCATGACAACATACTGTCATAACCTATTATTTCCTTATCATATCAAGCATGTAATATGCTGACTCACGCTAAGTCAGCAGTGTACACTGCATCAGGAGAATTACAAAGCAAAGAACAAATAAGTCATGTTTTAACTTTCACCTGAGGATGGGTACCCACTGAGAATCAGCTGCTGGATGGTGGCAACAGATGCCAAAAAGACAAGCTGACCTCTAAGGAGTAGCTGCCCTGACCCTCTGGTGCTGAGCACTGGAGGAAGTCCCCAGCACGTGTGCACACTCTCAGGGAGGGTGAGAAGGGGAAAGTCCTGAATGGGTTGAGAAGTTGTTGAATTGACTAAGTTTATCTTATGGGGGGTGGGGTGGGGGGGTCGTTCTGGGTTTTGGTTTTGGTTTTTTTGAGACAAGAGTCTCATTCTGTTGCCCAAGCTAGAGTGCTGTGGTGTCATAGCTCACTGCAAACTTAAACTCCTGAGTTCAAGCAATCTTCCTGCTTTAGCCTCCTGAGTAGCTGGGACTACAGGCACCCACCACAATGCCCAGCTAATTTTTCTGTTTTTAGTAAAGACAGGCTCTAGCTCTTGTTTAGGCTGGTCTGGAACTCCTAAATTCAAGGAATCCTCCTGCTTCAGCCTCCCAGAGTGCTAGGATTACAGGCATGAGCCACCGTGCATGGCCCGACTAACTTAAAGTGACAATGGTTAAATTTGTGCCATAGATAGAATAAGATGGAGCAGAGATTAATTTCAGGAAAATAAAATCTTACTTTTGAAATCCTAAATTTGAGGGAAGTTAAATTCATACAATTCATACCGTACAATTTCTCTGAGCTTTTGTTCCTATCAGCTCAATCATCTTAATTATTCATATAATACAACTCAGGAATGGGTAACTCCAATAGGCAAGTTTTCCTGTCTACCTAATTCATTTTTCCTGAAATCTTCATAGTCTCTTTATACTCTCATAGTAAAGAATGAACTGCCTTATTATTTGCTCCAGTTCCAGTCTTGATGACTTTTAAAATCCAATTTGTCTTAGACATAAAATATTTACTATTTTAAACACTTAGTTAATTTCTATTGACTCAGACTCTTCTAAATATTATACTCCTGAGATTGTCTAGCCCATTACTTCTGGAGGAGATCCTAACATAATACCTTCCCAGGTTCATTATTATTTGTTTTCTGGGAAGCTCTTGTCCTTGAGCAGAGTTACAATATTTCTTTAGAGACAGTTGGGCAAATATGCACTGAGATAAGCCACCAGATATAACTGAAGCAAGAAAAGGGACTTAGGAAATGCAGACAAAACTTCAAATAGTAGAATTTCAAGGGGCAAAGATAAATTCACAGTGCATAAAAGCATAAAGACTTGGAAAATACCCACTCACAACTGCAGCAGGCATCAACACCAGTCTTTCCACAACAGAATTCTGATGTGGAATTCTGGTAGTTTCTCTGTTGTCCCATTTCATCTGTACCGAACCTAAAATTCTTATATCTTCCAGGCATAGGGAGTTTCACTGATACTCAAATTTAGGGCCAGGGTATAATCAGATCTAGCCATAAAATTCAAACATCCTCCAACATGAACTATCAGGATCTCACACACTTAAATACAAACACACACGCACAAACACATTTTTTTTTCAAAATACCGTCTTATTCTTAATCCAGCCAATATAAAAGGAACTTATCATAACACAGTATTTCATTTTCAATTATTTTACTATTTTGCTGCAATCTCAGCCCTTGCAGAAGCCTCGCTGCCAATAAAACAGTGACTTTGTGGTGTACTTACTATACAGAAGGCACAATGCTAAGCCGTTTACATGCCTGGTTTCACCAAACTCCCCACACCTAATTCCCATAATCCTATTAGATAAAGCACTGTTATTAATATCAGCATAATTTTATAAGTGGGTAAATTGAGGATCAGAGAGTTAAATAAACTCACCAAACTACAATCATCTATAGCTTTGACTGCCAAAAAATCCTCTTTACTGATCTCTCCACTTACACTCTTGCTCTGCTTCAGTTCATCTCCAACCAAAAGCCAGAATGATCCATGCTAGAAACGTCTAATCAATCTTGTTACTCCTCCGGTGCCGCACAGAATCAATATCTCACTCAAAACAGGTTCCCAAATCTTTGCAACAGCAGACAAGAGCCCTGGAGGATGTGGTCCCTGCCACCTGTCTGCTGTCATCTGCTCTCTGCTTCACTCATTTCAACCCCTGGCACTCCTGCAGTGCAACCACCAGGCATTAGAACCCTACTTGTGACACTCTTACCTCAGAATTCCATGTGGCTTATTTTCTATCTTTTTCAAATATGTACTCATATTCTGTCTTCTTAATGAGAACTTCCCTTTAAAACTTCACCCTCAATGTGTATTATTTTCTCCATAACATGTGTCACCACAGAACATAATAAATGTCTGTTTGCTTTGGTCATTTTCTGTCTCCATCAATCAAAATCTAAGCTCTATGAGAAAAAAAATAATTTTCTGTTTTGTTCAGTGATGCACCTCTAGCCCCTACAACACTGCCTGGAACATAGTAGGCCATCAATAATTATTTGTTGAATGAATAAATGATAACATAGGCTACAGGTATTGTTTAAAAAAAATTGTATAGTTTCGAAAAACTATCAGTTACATTGTCTTTCTTCGGTATGTTTCATTTTAATTAACAACATCCAGGGATTATGCTATCAATAGTAGCATAGCAAATCTGCCCTTCCTTTCCACAGTACTGTGGATTACCAGTTCCATCTTTTTCTAGAGACGATGGCAACCACAAATATAGTCCTGGAGATCTGGCCTTTTGGTCAGGTCCTGATTTCTATCCTAGTCAATTGTAGGAATGTCATTTCTCTGGGAATCTGTGCATAATTTCAAAAAAAAGACTTCTACAACAACATTCATAGCAATCTTATTCATAATGACTCAAAACTGGAAAAGTACAGGGCTTACCAATAAAAGAAGGAATAAGAAACCAGTGGCATATCCATACAATGGAATACTATTCAGTAATAAAAAGGAATACACTACCAACACACAAGATAACTTGGACAGACCTCAGAATCATTATACCAAAGGTAAAAAAAAGCCAGACACAAAAGACTATGAACTTTATTATTATAAGAAATTCTAGAATAGGAAAAACTAATTTTCTATGATGAAAAAAAAATAAGTACAATATTTTCCACTGAGGATAAGGGTAGGGTTTGCTTGGGGAGTGCCCTGTGGAAATTTTTTGAATGTGGTAATATTCTATATCTCGGTATGGATTTGCTTTTAACAAGTGTGCACATTGGTCACAACTCAATACATTTTATTATATATAAATTTTGTAAGGAAGAAAAATAGTAACCTAATATTTAATTCTGGTTAATACTATAGATACTGAAATATTTATAGAGATATGTACTGATATCTGCAATTTATACCAAAATACATGAAAAAGATAAAATGGATTAATGAATGAATAAAGGGATACATAAGTAGGTGATAAAACACCTACAGGACAATATAAATGAGAGGATTACGTTGTGGTTATATATATTTCCTCTGTAAAATTCTTTCAACTTTGCTGTATGTCTGAAACATGTTATAATACATGCAAAACATTTTTTAAAAACCGAGCATTTCATACTCACCTTGCCCGATAAACCCTTCACTACCAGTTGCACCTTCTCCAGATGGAGGAGACTGAAGAAAAACTTGAAGACCTACAGGCTGGAGGCCAGGGTCTCCAGGAGCTTCTTCCCTATCCCTGCTCCAGGGCTACACTGGAGTCTTAGTCCTAGGAACCATAAGGAATCCAACTTTAACAAGAATGGAAACATACTTTCTCCCAAAACAGACAAGGTATAACAAATAAATCTTCAGACTTGTGCTCACAAAGTTTAGGTCTTACATTCATAAAGTTTTACATAAATCCATGCACATGAATGTTTAGATGTAAGAAGAAAGAATTATTTCAGCCCCATTGCAATTTTATCTTTTTGTTCTCCTTGTAAAAAATATACTGAAATTTATTGCAAGGATCCTTATAAAGTAATAAAATAATGTAAAATGATCATAAAACCAATCACATATTTTATAGAAAATAGCAGAATAAAATCACTTTTTGTGAGATGTCAGAGGCAAAGAAATATATCGCTTAAGAAAAAACAACTTTCTGCTATCCATAAACATTTACTCTTTCAACTTCTGTGCCCTTGCAGGACTGGAAAGCCATTTGATCATTGCCAGTTTAAAAAGACTACTGATAACTGACCATGCTAATAGGAACCTTCAGTGGGAGTTCTTTTAACTGAAAAATCTTTTTTAATAATAGTCTTTGTCTTGTCTTTTCAATTACATTTAGCAAGACTCTACCTGCCCCCCAGCCAAAATAAGAAACTCATGCTTCCTGTAATCATGTTATTTGAAACCAGTTGCTATCATGATATGCTACAATCTAGAAACTTTAGCCTGTGTAGATATAAAAATAAAAGAAGTCCAGAGATCACAGGATAACACAAGTCCAAACATGCTTTCAAAAAAGCAAATGCTATTTGGGAAGGAATTAATAAAAGCAGGGAGAGGTTAAAGGGAGCATTAGCTCAATTCAACTAGCGGAACTCTGTCAAGATAAAGGTTCAATAAAGATTTCAAAGAAGTAAAAAACAAATATATTTCTAAGAAAGCTCACAAGTTAATACCCCCCCCCAAAAAAATGGGAAACTGAAAAATAGAAGGCAAGAAAAATGAGAAAGGTGGTGACCATCTGCCCTCCCACTTCACAGGAAATGGAACAAGAAGGAATGGTCTCTACAACAATAGGTTAAGTAAGAGAAAAGACTCACTCAACGGCCCCTTTTCAGGCATCAGTGAACTCAGTGTTCTGAAACATGGTACACTGTCAATCACTCTGTCCTTCATGAAGAGTCTCTTCTCTCTTATCTCTGTTCTCATCCTACCTTGCTAATCGCACTTTTTGTATCCACAGCGTCTCAAGGTTGTAAGAGAAAGGCAGGAGTTTGGAAATGGATGGGGAAAGTCCATTTCCGAACTCTTAGCTATGTAATTTTTTTCTTTTACTTTTACTGTTTACTTTTGCTTTTACTTTTAGTGGCTCTGCTTCTTCTGACTACCTGTAAAATGTAGGTGTTTTTAAAGATTACATCCTTTTTGGTGCCTTTTTCATTTTATTCTCTTTTTCCTTCCTGGCCAGTCTCACCCACCGAGACTGCTGACTCCTAAAATTATAGTCCAGCTTTCATCTCTCTCCTGAGCTCCAAACTAAATTTCTCTCAGAGTTGTCTTGTAGGCATATAAAATTTCATCATGTTGAAAACCAAATTTATCATTTCTGCCTAAATCTTTCTCCTTCTCTAGTGTTTTCTCTGAGTGGCATTTCCATCCAAGCAATCCTCCAAGTTAGCAACCATGAAATGACCTTTACAGCCTTCCCTCCCTCTCTGCCTCCCACGTTGTATAATTTTTTGTCTTCCCTCCTTTGCACATGCTTCTCGAAAGTAAAGAAATGTCTCATATATCCTCTTTATTTCTGCGCCTGGAAGAGTATCTAGGATATATCAGGTATATAAGGTAGGAAGGGAAAAAAAAGAATGGAAAAAATGGAGGAAGACAAGGTAATAATGAAAAGGGAAGAAATGGGAAGAGAGAGATGTAAGGGGGAAAGCGATTGGTGAAGTTACTGAGCTATTACCTGTAATAGGATGTTTAAAGGTTATAACTGCTGACTTTGTGAAAACACTTTACTAGAAAAATATTAGGAGAGGTACTCAGAGTAAAAGTTAAGCTCCCCACAGCCTAGATACAATCCAAGGAAAACGTGGAGGGAGCAGGGAGATGCTACAGGAAATAAAGAGACAGAGCTTGGAAAATGTCAAAGCAAAATAGGAAGACATGAGTGAGGCACAGAAAGACTGAAAGAGGCGGGCAGCGCCTGTGGCTCAAAGGAGTAGGGCACCAGCTTCATATACGGGAGGTGGCAGGTTCAAAAACCCAGCCCCGGCCAAAAACTGCAAAAAAAAAAAAAAAAAAAGACTGAAAGAGGAAATGAGGCAAATGGGACCGTGATAATGTGCTCACTTCCATGACTTTTAAGTCTTCAATTAAGTGCAGGAAATTTATTAAAGCTTGGTATGAGCAGATATTTTGTTCTTACAATGCATTGAAATGATGGAATTTAAAATCTAGGCTTACAGGGGGTGAAAAATGTGACAAAACGCATGGGCATGGAAGCCAGGCGCAGCTGGCCTCCGGGTTGGTACTGGCAATCACGTGTGGCAGTGAAAGCACGTGAGCCTCCGCCTACGGGACTGTGGCAATGACGCAGGCCTGCACCTTCTGCCAGGTAATTCGACACAGGTGATCAGAAGAACAACAATCCTGTCCAAAAGACCAGCCCAAAGTTATAAAATCACGTGCTGGAGGTGGTACAATGTACATTGCTCTATTCCAAACCAAAGAAACAAGGCTAAATAAACCAACTTAAAATTCTGATGGGAATGAAGCAATCCAGCTTTCATCTTGGCCAGCCTCTTCTCCCATCCATTTAGAATAATGATGTAAGCTTTAAAAAGATTTAAATACTCTGAAGTTAGGCTCAGCCTTGAAAATAGGTATGGGCCTACATTGCTGAAATTTAAGAACGTCTGTATTAGCTAAGGGACACTTAGCAATAGGCCAACAATTAACTTTGATACACTCTCTTTTTTCCCAAGGGACTCCGTGTTGGTCAAGGTACACCTGATTCTCGTAGCTACAGGAGAAAGGAAGATATATAAGGAGACAGGGATGTCTAACAGTTTGAAGTAAAAATATTTATGTCTGCCAATATCAGATTCTAGAAATGTAAAATTTCTTACCACTAGGCCACTGTCCCCTTCATACTCATTGTGATACTGTATGGGATAGTTTATTTCCTTTATGTGCTTTAGTCTGAGTTTTATAACTTGTAATTATATGTGTTGTTATATAAAAAAATGAATGTAACTACTCATTTTGACAGGCTAATGAGGTGCAGGACTGCAAAATGCTAGAAGTATGTGATTTTTATAGAAAGCTCCACTATCATACTTGTTTTGTAATAAACCAAATTGTGGACCTCTAAAATGTGCTGCTGTCTTATAATAAAACCATTCTCAGCAACAGCTAAGAGAAGAGAATTCTTACTTTTCAATCAGTGATGGTCACCTCTGCTATAAAGAAAATGCTCTGGGTTGCTTTTGAAGCAGAAAAATAAGTAAACACCCAAGAAACACTCCAAAAACTGATGTTAGTCATCAAAATAAACTAGCAAAGCCTCAAAGCCATTTGAAAAATATCAATCTTGTGGAGATTGTAACAATCTTAGATAGTGCCTACCCTACAGTCAGCATTTACAGCACATTTTTTCACCTCACTAATTTTCTTGGTTTTTGGCATTGTTCCCTGCGAGTATCTTCTCACTTTAACATCTTCTATGCCACATTTATACTTTAAGTTAGAAGCATTGTCCAGATATTTTATGTTGCATTTCTCAAACGTATATTTCCTCCCTAAGTACCAACTTTCTACCTAAGGTACCTTTTTCCTTGACCAAGAACAATCTTTTTTTTCTTTAAATCAGTCACATTTGGAAACAAATTTCTATATTACAGCATCAAAAAAAAAAAAAAGAAGGAAAAGAAAGAAAGAAAAACACTGATGAGATTCCCTAGAAATTTTCTTTCTTCCTTTGGAACTTTCCCTTCTGATGACATGAACGGCTGGAATGTATTCCACCAACAGCAGTCCAAGTGTATTCCGAATCAAGGGCCATCAAGCAAGCTACTCTTTGGCCTCTGGAAGGAAGAAAATAAATCAGTTTCTAATGACAGTGACATCCAATGTAGAAGGAAAAAACACTTGATTGCTCTTCTGAACCCTGCTTTGTAATTGACCTACTTTTAGTGTAGAATAATCTCTCTTGCTGCTTTCTATCTTAACTGCCCAAACAGCTGTAAGTTGCCAAACATCTGACCTATGCAGAACTTGTCCATCCTGCCGTTCAATCTCTATGCACTAGAGCAAGGAGAGAATGCTCTGAGGACCAAAAACCCTATTTACATAAGGGTACCACTCACTCTCTTTCAGGATCTTTTTATTCATAGTTTGAAACAAGTTCAAAGAAGCCTAAAGGCAGGTGAGTGTAACTACTAAGAGCACGGGCTCTGGAGTTAGACTGAGTTGAATCCTGGCTCTGTGGTTTACTTACATTCAGTGCTCTATCGGATTGGCTGTAAGATGGAAAAAATAATATCTTTTATGAGTTGCTACAAAAATGAGTCAAAATACATAAAACATCTATAACTGTGCCAGGCATATGGTTTTTGTTTAATTTTTAATGCCATAAAATATTATAAACAGCAAGAAAGAGTAGGAAGAAGAGTTTCTACAGGCAGTTGCCCTGACACCAGCCAGCAGTACCAACAAAAAGTTTTATTTGGCGGGGGGGGGGGGGGGGGGGGGGGTTTTTTGCAAACGAATTGTGTATATTTGGGGTACGTTGGTTCGTGCCCCTATGGCTGTGCACCGGGGGTTGTGATCCAAGTAAAACACAAACAAAAGGGGGGGGTATTG
>CAUYQV010044111.1:0-18016 GCA_963574575.1 Galagoides demidoff | reverse complement strand
ACTATTGGAGAATACAGTCACCCATAGTCTCAGATATATACATTCTCATAGACTGTATTTTCAGATAGTCACTAAAATGTATATACATGTACAAATACACACATATGTTACGTTTTAGTGAGCACTTACTAGCTCTACTAGTACTTTGCACTAGAGAGCAAAACTGACAATTCCTTATGGTCCAGTCGCAGAGACGAATGTGCACATAAATATAAAAGGTATCTTTGTGATAAATGGGATGAAAGCCAAGAACTGCAAGAAAGAATTAAGCTGAGGGAGAATTAGGGGAGAACTTGGGATCTAAGTCAGCACGGGACAATCTGTCTGAGGAAGGGACATTAGGTGGAAGGAAAACCTTCCCAGGTGCAGGACAAGAGGCAGGAAGGCCCTGAATCAATGACAATGAGCTAGAGGTGGGGAGAGAGGGTTGGGCTGCCCCAGGTGCTCTTGAGTGAGGTGCTGACAGTCATCCCAGCATGTTTATGAGGTAGGCCACGTGATCTGGAACTCCATAGCTCATGTGAAGGATTTAGCCTGAGTAGAACAGGAATGGCTAAGGTATTTTTTTCTTTCTTTCTTTTTTTTGAGATAGAGTTTCACTATGTTGCCCTTGGTAGAGTGCTGTGGCATCACAGCTAGGGTGACCAGATTTTAACATTGGTAAAGCGGGACAACATGGGTGGGGGGTGGGGCAGGGGAGGGCCTGACAACAATGAAAACTTTGATAAACAGCTCTCAATAATCACTTCTCAACAATTATTTGTTATTATTACAGTTTAACATTATAAAATTAGCAAAAATAATATAAAACTCATATTCTGGCGAAATAGCCACATGGCAGCCGAAAACTGTATATTCCCTTCCTGTTCTCCTGCCCTTTCGTGCATTCTTTCCAAAAATTGGGACTTTCTTAAAACACTGTGGGACACAGGACAAATTGTTAAAAAGCAGGACTGTCCCACCAAAAGCGGACGTCTGGTCACCCTAATCACAGCTCATGGCAACCTCAAACTCTTGGGCTCAAGTGACCCTCCTGCCTCAGACTCCCAAGTAGCTGGTACCACAGATGCCCACCCCAATGCCTGGCTATTTGTTGTTGTTGTTGTTGCTGCAGTTGTCAGTTGTCAGTGTTGTTTAGCTGGCTTAGTTTTTGTTTTTTTGAGACAGAGTTTCAAGCCGTAGCCTGGATAGAGTACTGTGGCATCATGTCTCACAGCAACCTCCAATTCTCGGGCTCAAGCCATCCTCTTGCCTCAGTTTTTCTAATCTTTTTTTTCTTTTTTACTAGAGATAGGAGTCTTGCTTTTTGCTTAGGCTGATCTCAAACTTGTGAGCTCAAGCAATCCACTCACCTCGGCCTCCTGGAGTGCTAGGATTACAGGCGTGAGGCACTACACCCAGCTAAAAAGTTATTGAAAAAAAAGTGAGCCAGGCAGGGCGTGGTGGCTCATGCCTGTAATCCTAGCCCTCTGGGAGGCCAAGGCAGGTGGATTGCCTGAGCTCACAGGTGACTACAGTGAGCAAGAGTGAGACCCCCCCCATCTCTAAAAATAGCCAGGCGTTGTGGCAGGCGCCTATAATCCCAGCTACTTGGGAGGCTGAGGCAACAGAATTGCTTGAGCCTAAGACTCTGAGGTCGCTGTGAGCTATGATGCCAGAGCACTCTACTGAGGGCAACAGAGTGAGACTCTGTCCCAATTGAAAAAAAAAAAAGGAGTGAGCTTTGGCTCAGAAATTATATCTCAGTTCTGCCACTTAGTATTAGCTTGGTGATTTTAGAAGAGCTATGTTTCCTCTGTGATCTTTAGTTTCCAAATCTGTTGAATAGTGATAATGGCAGTACCTACCCCATAGGCCTATTAAAAAGATTAAATGTGATCATAGCAGAGCATCTGGTTCCCAGTGAACACTTGGGTAAAGCTGAGTACTGTATTATTTTAGTATTAACTCCAGAAATATTTGTTTTTTTATCTTTTTTTTTTTAATCATTCTGGCGTCTGTGTGGAAAATGGATGGTTGTGAGGATTGGTGCTATGAAATGATCAGTTTAGAGCTATGACTGAGCTGGAGCTGACCGGCAAGGGAGCAATGGAGAAGGACTGGCGTCTGTCTGGGCTGCAGATGAAAATTAGGGGGTCACTGGCACAAAAAGGGAGCTTGAAGCCCTGTGGGAAAAAAACAGGATCCCCTGAAAGATTTCCCAGGGGTTCTTTTTTTTTTTTATTAAATCATAGCTGTGTACATTAATGCAATCAGGGGGTACAATGTGCTGGTTTTATACACAATTTGAAATGCTTTCATCAAACTGGTTAACGTAGTCTTCACGGCGTTTTCCTAGTTATTGTGTTAAGACCTTTATATTCTATACCTAGTAAATTTCATATGTACCCTTGATAGAATATGATAGAGTCCACAGGCAGACCCAAAGAGAAAGACTCAGATGGACATGCACCTGCCTGAGTTTACTCAAGCTCTAAGTTTTCATCCCTCATGAGACCATGTGATGTAGAAACACCCCTATATCTTTATAGTAAGTTATTTTCTTTTTCCTTTCTTTTTTGTAGAGACAGAGTCTCACTTTATTGCCCTGGGTAGAGTGCTGTGGTGTCACAGCTCACAGCAACCTCCAACTCCTGGGCTTAGGCAATTCTTTTGCCTCAGCCTCTCGAGTAGCTGGGACTACAGGTGCCTGTCACAACACCTGGCTATTTTTTTGTTGCAGTTTGGCCGGTGCTGGGTTTGAGCCCACCACACTTGGTATGTGGGGCCAGTGCCCTACCCTCTAAGCCACAGACGCTGCCAGTTATTTTCTTATATAAGCTGGGTTAAGTAGGTTTCTGCTGCTTACAAGCTAAGATATCTGTTAAAGACAAAGAAAGACTTTTAACATCCCTCTTCTCCCAACACACATACAAATTCTTGAAATTTGCGGGAGTTTGTGAGGAGGCGTAGAGTTGGGAATAGTTAAAGCATCAGTACTAAGGTCTGTTAAAGCTCCAAGATCTCCATGAAAGTACTGACTATCTCCTTGGAGGTATTTTCTGTATTGTGTAACTTTTACTCACAAAACAACTTTTTAAAAATATAGCACTGTGATTGACTTCAACATTCTGATGACTATCACGTTTTAAAGTAGGATGAAAGATAGCTATTATATTTTTTTAACGTGACAGGGCAGGGCAGACAATAATGAAATGGTACTCATCTGAATAGCAATCTTTATTTCTAACACCCAAAGGCAGTCAATAATGCAATCTATGCACTTTGCTATTATGTAATATATAGCATATTAAAGATTCAGCGTGTCTAACATTTAATTCATTTCAAATCATGCCAGTCTGTCAAGATATAATAAAACAACAAGAAAGTCTACCAACAATTCCCTCCCAAACATTACCTGTTCAACTGCTCTGAGCTTTTTTATGTAGTTAAGAATCTCGAAAATTGCCTCTAAATTACCATAGTTATTCACTCATTGTATCCCACTACCAACAAAAGAAATGCCAGTGTAACACTTGCTTAGTACTTTTTAATGCAAACCTAATGTTGGTGACAGATTTTAAAGCATGTAATTTATGTCAACATGTGCCATTTTATCTGTAAAAACTTTCAGGACTAAAGAATGAAGTTTCAAGAAGTTATTTATTGTGTTTCCTGGCAGGGTAGAATTGCTTGATGTCCTATAAGATCTGGAATTATACCATTATTATAGAGGGGGAATAAAAGACCTTTCCTCTGTACCAGCTTCCCCACTCTCATTCCCAGTAAGAAGTGAAGAGTATGGCTCAGCGCCTCTAGCTCACCCTCTAAGGTGCCAGCCACATACACCAGAGCTGGTGGGTTTGAATCTAGCCTGGGCCAGCCAAACAACAATGACAAGTTCAACGAAACAATAGCCGAGTGTTGTGGTGGGCACCTATTGTCCCAGCTACTTGAGAAGTTTAGGCAAGAGAATCACTTAAGGCCAAGAGTTGGAGGTTGCTGTAAGCTGTGATGCCAAGGCAATTTACCCAGGGTGACAGGCTGAAGAATAAATATACCAAATTAACATACTTGGATTTGATTTTCTGATACAACATCTTGTAAATGATTAAAGATTCTTTTAAAAAAAATTATACGGGGCTCAGCACCCGTGGCACAGTAGTTACAGCACCAGCCACATATACTGAAGTTGGTGGGTTTGAACCCAGCCCAGGCCAGCTGACCAACAATGACAACTGTAACAAAAAAAAAGCCAGGCTGGGCAGCATTTGTGGTTCAGTGAGTAGGGCGCTGGCGCCATATACTGAGGGTGGCGGGTTCAAACCCAGCCCTGGCCAAACTGCAACAACAAAAAAAATAGCTGGGAGTTGTGGCAGGTGCCTATACTCCCAGCTACTCGGGAGGCTGAGGCCAGAGAATCACCTAAGTCCAGGAGTTGGAGGTTGCTGTGAGCTGTGTGACGCCACAGCATTTACCTAGAGCAATAAAGTGAGATTCTGTCTCTCCAAAAAAAATAGCCAGGCATTGTGGTGGGTACCTATAGTCCCAGCTACTTGGGAGGCTGAGGCAAGAGAATCATTGAAGTCCAAGCATTTGAGGTTGCTGTGAGCTGTGATACCACAGCACTCTACCAGGACAACATAGTGAGACTCTGTCTTAAAAAAAAAAAAATGATACTGCAGCCCAGTTCCCTGCACCCACTCCCCAGTAGCTCTGGAAAGAGGCCCTCGCAACCAACAGTGGAGTCACTTCTGACGTCTTCTGTGGTCTGTCCCCTCAGCCTGGCGCGGGAGTTGGGCATTTCACTCCTTTCACACATTTCAGCCTCAGAAGACATAAGGGTCACAAGGAATATTTAGCCACAGAAGACACTGATGGTAATAAGAGCTGTCCCTTAAGGGGCTCACACTTAAATGTGAGGAGAGATTATTAGAGAAACAAAGAGTTAAATCTTCTGGTGGATGTGACAGCATAAGTTGCGTGGTGCAACCAGTCTCTAGTCAAAATGGCAGCCAACTTGGCAGAAGAATCCGGGAGCTTGTTATGCAGAACTGAAAGGGGTTGTAGCTGATAAGCAAAGGAAGCAGGAGATAGGGCAACGATGGACCGTCCAACTCCCCTTGGTTGTTGTCTCTCTCTCTCTCTCTCTGGAAGTGAAAACAACAACCCTTCACGCCCTGAGGCCACCCAACTGGGTTTGCCCTTGAGGCAGCTTTCCTGAGTGTCTTGGGTAAGCGAGGAGACAGAGGTGCCAGAGCCTTGGCCAGAGATCTTGGGAGTACAACAGACTCTTCCTGTGTGGGCTGCTGGCAAGCTGGTTGTACCTGTGGAGTCACCTGGAGAGCTTGCCTTGCCTCCTAATCTGCACTAACTGGCCCGTGGCCTCTTGCACCTCACCACACTCACTCTTAATGCACGTGTTCCACCCTGACTGCTGAGGTTCTTGCTTTTCTCAACAAACCAACTGGTCCTCTGCCCTGCCCTTGTACAGCAGTTCCTCTGCAGAAACATTCCTCCTTTGTGACCCAAATGGCCGCCTTCTCCACCTCCTGTAGGGCTTTGCCACCTTCTCTGTGTGACCCTCCCGGACCATCTGATGCTAACCCTACTTCTCTCTGTGTTGTCTCTTTCCTGTGTTATTTTTCTCTGTTGTGCTCGTCCCCATCAACATACTTTGTATTCCTCTTTTTAATTTATTGGTTTTCCCCCTCCATTCGACTAGAAGTTCCATGAAGACAGACTCTTAAGTTTTCCTTAGCACCTAGCACATAGTACCTGGTGCATAATATGTATTTTTAAAAGACTTAAATACTTTTTAAAAGCCTTTCCTTTATGTAGATTAAGCTTGAAAGGGCCAAATATGTGAATTGTCTTTGCACTCTTTTATGTAGGGGAAGCTTACAGCCATATGTGCTGGACACCACTGAGCTTTCTGATTTCTTTTACTCATTTTAATTTACCATTCTTTTTTTTTTTTTTTTTGAGAAGGAGCCTCAAGCTATCCCCCTGGGTAGAGTGCCATGGCATCACAGCTCATAGCAACCTCCAACTCCTGGGCTCAAGTGAGTCTCCTGCCTCCACCTCCCAAGTAGCTGGGACCACAGGCGCCCGGCCACAACGCCCGGCCATTTTTTGGTTGCGGCCATCATTGTTGTTTGGCGGGGCCAGGGCTGGGGATTTGAACCCGCCACCTTAGGTGGAGGTGGCTGGTGTCTTAGCCAATTGAGCCACAGGCGCTGAGCCTAATTTACCATTCTTTATGGTGATTTCACTCCTGGGCCCTTTCTCTTCTGCCCATGTACTGTGCAGCCCACTCTGGGAGGAGTGAATCCAGGTAAGGTGTTCTGTAAGGCGTGGCCTCCTGTGGGCCTTCTCTAGATAGTGAACAGAATTAGTGCGGGAGCCATGCAGACCGGGGCACGAACCACATGGGAAGGGACCTTTAACTCAGACTTCACGAAGATGACCCAAGGATGGTCACTAATTACCCTATCCGTGTTAATAACACAGGGAGAGAATTATGTCCAATTTATCAGAAATTGCGTAAAATAAGGAGGAGATCTACTAAAAGGATTTGGCAAAATAAATCATTTGTGGAACAAAGAAAGTTGTGAAATTATCTCCCTCTCTCTCTTTTTTTTTTCTCTCTTAAAGAAACTGGAAAAGCATCTTAGCCCGGTGTGGCTAGAAGGATGCTTTCTGTTCATATATTTTCTGGTCTGGTTTTCCTTCTTGTCATTCTTCTTATTGTTGGATTATGTTCATGTTCTAGGCCCTTGTCTCCTAGGCACATCATTTCCCAGTTGCAGGAAGATCCCAGTCGGCTCTGTCTGTGGGTTTTCTCTTTCTGGTGGGTGCCTGGTGGCATGCCTGCTGCTGGGGCTTCCTCTCCCAGACCAGGCTCTGCTTTCCTTCAGCTCTGCTCTCTTCACACACTCCCTTTGCCGCTCAGCACTGTCTGCCTGTCCCAAGAGGGGTTGATGCTGTTTCTGTTTGGGCTTGGGTTTGGAGTGATTTCCAGACTAAGAGTGAGATGAAAATGAAAAGATGTTGTTTGGGCAGAGAAGAAGATGGCGCTTCTTGGGGTCGTGGTAGGGAACGCTGGGATGCACTGCCCAGATGTCTCTTCAAGAAAGATTATTCCACTTAAGGAAAGACCAAGGCTCCTCAGGACTTATTCTCCTTGATGCTGGATGACAGCCCTCTGGGTCAGCTCACGTGGGGCATTGCCTCCCCGGAGACAACCAGTGGCTGACAGATAAGGGGTGTGAGGTTGAGACCTATTGCCCCACCTCCCTAGCAAATCACCCCTGAAGGTTTGTCCCATTTTTAGAACTCCAGGCGGGACCAACTGAGGCTTTATGAACCTGCATCATAGTTCAGCTTCTCTCTGCTCCATTCTGCTTTCTTCACTGGGTGTCAATCACACAGGAACACTCAAATAAACCTTTTACATGGCTCAGTGCCTGTGTCTCAAGTGGCTAAGGCACTAGTCCCATACACCTGAAGTGGCGGGTTCAAATCCAGCCCGGTCCCGCCAAACAACAATGACGGCTGCAACCAAAAAATAGCCTGGCACTGTGGTGGGCGCCTGTGGTCCCAGCTACTTGGGGGGCTGAGGCAGGAGACTTGCTTGAGCCCAGGAATTTGAGGTTGCTGTGAGCTGTGATCCCACAGCACTCTACCCAGAAGGACAGCTTGAGGCTCTGTCTCAAAAAAAAAAAAAAAAAAAAAAAACCTTCTACACCTGGGTATCCATCTCAGAATCCACTCTTGGGAACTCAGTGCTGTGTTATGCTGTTATTATCAGCCGCCCTGATTTTTGCCAACCATCTTCCAGGGAACCAGACATGTTCTTTCATTCAAATCATCCTCCCAACAATTTCTCCTTTGAGAGCCTCAGGAAATGGAGGATCTGGGCAGACAATCGAAAAAATGATGCAGGCACAGGGAAAAAGACAAATTCAGTTTGGAAACTGTGGATTGAGAATGAGAAGTGGGCTGTGCAAGAAGGCAGAACTCGTATATACACCAAGTATATGTGGAATTGAGTGTGGGGCTAACAAACCTTCTTCTGGTTAAGGACAGGATTAGTCTCAGCATCTAGGAAGCCAGAAGCAGGTTAGGGTGAGGTAGGAGGAGGGAGATTTGGAGCTTAGAGGTCTGACCAATGGGCTAGATACAGAAGACAGGAAACCAGGTAACTGCAAGCACCACCACCACCATCCCCCTCTCACACACCAGCCCGAGTCATACCACGCATGCACGCATGTGCGCGTGTTTGGGGAAAGGAAGTGAGCTTAGGGAGCATGATAACCTCAGATTATCTCTCTTTTTCAAGATTTACTCTGCAACATTAAGGAAACTAGCCTTTTTATGAAAAACTCCCTGACAGAGTCCTTGCGTTCATTCTTTTAACATACATTATGTATGGGAAACAAATCTCCAGGAAACGTGCTGGAAACAAGAAGTATAAATAGGCCATCTGTATTTATGCGCACAGGAAAGAAATGTCGCCAGTGTCAGGAAACAAGCAGTGGGATGTTAGGGTCCAGGGAGGAACCGGAAAGGAGGCGGCTCAGTTCCATCAGGGTTGGAGGAGTTGCATTTTGCGTGCTTCCAGCAGATGGCGCTGTTCCCGGGAGAAAGCTGGAAAAACGTTTTGTTTCCTCTGTTGCCATCTCTTCTGTTTACAATTCTTAACTGGTAACGATTTCTACCGTAGTAAAACTTTAACCCTATCTTCTCAGATATTAATATATGTACAGAAGCTCATGTCTGCAGCAAATCCTAATTTTGGTTTCATCAGTGGTCACCTACCTAAGTTATTCTTATTTCATGGTCATTCTAACCATGTTAGAAATCTCATGGTTTTCTCTTCCTAAGAAAGAGGTATTGAAGTTAATCCTGCAATGATTGCTACCACCATGACCTTCTCTGTCCTGTGTGCTTGCAAGGTAGCACATCTAAAAATCATCTTCAGAAATGTGAGTGTCACTGCTTTGTATAATAAATACGCTAAGGTATATGTATGTACCTCACTGTATGTAAGAGCCAGAGTAATATAAATAATATTACACAGGCAGGAAATAAGTCAGTAAATTACTAGAAGATTACCATCTCAGTCTGTCAGGGCTGCCATAACAAAATACCAGGGCCTGGGTAGAGCTGGAACGTCCAAGGTCAAGGTCTGGTAGTAGTTTCAGGTGAGGAGTCTCTTCCTGGCTTGTAGACGGCCACTGTCTCACAGTCACCATAGATGGTGAAAAGAGATCTCTTTCTCTATTTCTCTCTCCCACATTCACTCTCTCCCTTCCTCTCTCCCTCTTTCTTTCTTCCTTTTTTTGTGGGGGGTGGGAGTGGACAGAGTCTCAGTCACCCTGGGGTTGAATGCCATGGTGTCACAGCTCACAATAATCTCAAACTCTTGGGCTCAACCCATCCACTTGTCACAGCCTCCTCAGCAGCTGGGACTATAGGCAAACACAACAACCACTGCTAGTTTTTCCATTTTTAATAGAAACAGGGATCTTGTTTTGCTCAGGCTGGTCTTGAACTCCTGAGCTCAGGCAATCCACCCACCTCAGCCTCCCAGAGTGCTAGAATTACAGGAGTGAGCCACCACACCTGGCCCCTTTCTGTCTTCTTATAAGGCCCCTAGTCCTACCATATTAATGCAATACTCTCATGATCTCACTTACCCTTAATTATCTCTTAGAGGACATATCTCCAAATACAGTCACACTGGGAATTAAGGCTTCAACATGTGAATTTGGGTGGAAGGGGACACGATTTAGTTCATAGCAATCACTGTATACAAAAGGACTACATTCCTGGCTCGGTGCCCCTAGCACAGTGGTTATGGTGCCAGCCACATACACTGAGGTTGGCAGGTTCGAACCCAGTCTGGGCCGGATAAGCAGCAATGACAATTGCAACAAAAAATAGCCAAGAGTCGTGGCAGGCACCTGTAGTCCCAGCTGCTTAAGAGGCTAAGGCAAGAAAATCACAAGAGTTGGAGGTTGCTGCAAACTGCAAAACCATTGCACTCTACCAGGAGTGACAAAGTGAGACTCTGTCTCAAAAAAAAAAAAAAAAAAAAAAAGGCAGCACCTGTGGCTCAAAGAAGTAGGGTGCCGGCCCCATATGCCAGAGGTGGTATGTTCAAACCTAGCCCCAGCCCCAGCCAAAAACTGCAAAAAAAAAAAAAAAAAAAAAACTTGGGTGGCACCTGTGGCTTAGTGAGTAGGGCACCAGCCCCATATACCAAGAATGGCGGGTTCAAACCCGGCCTCAGCCAAACTGCAACAAAAAATAGCTGGGCATTGTGGTGGATGCCTGTGGTCCCAGCTACTCGGGAGGCTGAGGCAAGAGAATCACCTAAGCCCAAGAGCTGGAGGTTGCTGTGAGCTGTGATGCCACAGCACTCTACTGAGAGCGATAAAGTGCAACTCTGTCTCTAAAAAAAAAAAAAGACTAAATTCCAAAATGTGCTGGTAATGGTAAAATGCAGGAACTATCACATATTTTCATCAGATACGATACCCATTATGCTTGACTCCAATCTTAACATGTTGAAAAAGAAATTCTGTTTCTTTTGGGAATAGCTGAGGGTTTCTAGTCACCAAATATTAATAGTTTTCCAAAATGTTTTTTTTCCTTGTTTGTTTCCAATTTTTTAAAAATTGTATACAACTTCATAAGAGAACTTGAAAAGAATTCAAACCTATAGAAAAGTTGAAAAAATAGGGTGGGTGCAGTGGCTCACACCAGTAATCATGGAACTCTGTGAGGCCAAAGTGGGAGGGTTGCTTGAGGTCAGAAGTTTGGGAATAGCCTGAGCAAGAGTGAAACCCTATCTCTGAAAAAATAGAAAACTTTAGCCAGGTGTGGTGGTGCATGTCTGTAGCCCCAGCTGTCTAGAGGCTGAGGCAGGAAGATCATTTTAGGCCAGGAGTTTCAGGTTGCAGTGAATTATGATTATACCACAAGACTCTAGCTAGGGTGACAGAGTGAGACTTTGTCTCAAAAAAAAAAAGTTGAAAGAATAAATATCCACATCCAGCTGACCAATTATTGATATTTTGTTTTTTCTTTCTTTCTTTCTTTCTTTTGGGCGGGGGGGGGGGGGGGAGACAGAGCATCAAGTTGTCGCCCTGGTTAGAGTGCCATGGCATCAAAGCTTACAGCAACCTCAAACTCTTAGGCTTAAGTGATTCTCTTGCCTCAGCCTCCCACCAATTGCTGGTATTTTGTCACATTTTCTTACATCTGAATCGCATGGAGCTTGAAAAGTAACTTAGAGGATATTTGATCAACTCTTATTCCATATACTAACTCAGTACAAGGGGTCATTAGGTTCTACCTCAGCATCTCTGGGGATAGGAAACTCAGCTACTTTTAAGTCAGTGCTTTGTGTTTTTAGAGGCCTCTGGTTGTCTCTAAGTTTGTGATTATAATAAACTAAAACTCATAGATCAAACCCCACTCAAATAGGGTGGACCCACCTAAAAGAATCAAGCCCCTACCCTCCCCCACCAATGTCCCACCTAAGAAAAGTGAATGCATCAACCCCCTACCCTACCCCACAAAACGTCCCATCTGGGAAAGGTAAATGGACCAACCCCTACCCTTCCAACCGATGTCCAGCCCAGGAAGGGGAATGTCCCAACGCCCACCTTCCTAACATTTAAAATCCCCCTCCATCTTGACCCACGTGCTAACTTCCTTCTCAAGCTCAGCTCACCCTCACCAGGGTGGAATAAAGGCCATGGCTGCCCACACAGAGCCTGGATCCTGTTTTTCTTTTGTCTTGCTTCTTGAAATAATCTTTTATTTTTGGTCTTTGAACTCTCAGAAACCTGGTCCTCTGTATTTTCCATTAGACAAATACTATTTCTAGTTCCTTTCTGTCATGATAGCTTTACAGTGTTTGAAGGCAGTACTCATGTCTCCTTCCTCACTCTGAGAGAAAAAGACTAACCAACTGTAATACTTTCATCTGTGCCTTGTTTGGAGTAGGTACTACTTTGCTTGCTGCAGTAGTAGGACCATATATTCACAAAGCGCCACTCAAACTTACTAAGGCAATGAGGATTTTTTTTTTTTTTTTGAGACAGAGTCTCACTATTTTACCCTCAATAGAGTGTAGTGGCATCACAGCTCATAGCAACCTCAAACTCTTGGACTTAAGTGATTCTCTTAGCTTCCCAAGTAGCTGGGACTACAGACGCCCACCACAACACCCAGCTATTTTTTGTTATAGTTGTCATTGTTGTTTTAGAAGGCCTGGGCTTTGGTTTAAACCCACGAGCCTTGGTGTATGTGACCAGTGCCCTAATCACTGAGCTATGGGCACTGAGCCTTTTTTTTTTTTTTGGAGACAGAGTCTCAGTCTGTCAACCTGGGTAGAGTGCCATGGAATCATAGCTCACAGGAAACCCAAAACTCTTGGGCTTAAGGAGTGATCCTCTTGCTCAGACTCGCAGGTGCTAGGACTACCAGTGCTGCCACACCTGGCTAGTTTTTCTATTTTAGTAGAGAGAGAGAGGTTTCCTTTGCTCAGGCTGGTCTCAAACTTCTGAGCTCAGGAGATCCACCTGCCTCGGCCTTCTAGTGTGCAGGGATTACAGGCATGAGCCACTGTGCCCAGCTTCAGTGAGGAACTTGATGTTTTTCTAATAGATGCAATCTTTCTTTACTCCGTTGGCTCAGTCTCTTTGTGGTTTGTGGGGATTAGAACTCCCCAAGACCATTCTCAGTTCCAATAGTTCACTAGAAGTTTTATAGAACTCACTGAAAACTGTTATAATTTCAGTTATGGTTTATTACAGTGAAAGGATGCAAATTAACCAGCTAAAGAAAGAGGCATGTAGGGCAAAGTCCAGGAGAGTTCTGAGTGTAAATCTTCTGCTTTGCCTCCCTGCCTCTTCATTGTTTTGGGGTAGGACCAGGTTGGTGTAAGCCATTCTGTGTAGCAGTCTCAGGGTTCTGAACAAGGACTGGGGCACACGTCCTGTCTGCTTCTGTGTCTGCCTCTCTCCTAGTTCATGTACCATCGCTCCTTCTGTCCTCCAGATTGTGACCTGCTGCGGGACACAGGTGTCTGCCTACTTGCTTTTCCTACCATTTGCCTTCTCTCATTCTCTCCACAACCCACCAAACCAGAAGAACTTCATTTACATTAGATCTTCCTCTATTCTGATTAAAGATTTCTTTCATACTAGCAGACTAGCTGCAAGGAACTGGATTTATAAAGAAAGGGAAAGAAAACTATTTTCATAATATTATCTCTATTATTCTTGTGTAAAGAGTTTAGTAGCAATCAAAGCCTCAAACCTACTGAGAACAGGAACACCTCTTCCTCTTTTCCATCTCTCCTACAGCCTGTGGAGTTTGTAAACAGCTTAGCAACTGCAAGGTCATGGTTTTGGAAATGGGAGGTAGCTCAGGATTCATGGGAATGTCAGTTAGTTTCCATAATAACGATGATAATACCTGCCATTTATTTGACCTCTATATACCAGATATTGTGCTGACTTCTTTTGACTCTCCCCAAAGCCCTACTCCTATAGTATCCCCTTTTTACAGATGAGAAAACCAAGCCTCAGAGAAGTTATTTGTCCAAAGTTCTATCAAAGCCAGTACCATCTGACTCCAGAGTCTGTGCACGGCTTGAGCACTACTTTTTTTTTTTTTTTTTGAGATGGAGCCTCAAGCTATCCCCTGGGTAGAGTGCCATGGCATCACAGCTCATAGCAACCTCCAACTCCTGGGCTCAAGCGAGTCTTCTGCCTCCGCCTCCCAAGTAGCTGGGACCACAACGCCCGGCCATTTTTTGGTTGCAGCCATCATTGTTGTTTGGCGGGCCCGGGCTGGGGATTTGAACCCGCCACCTTAGGTGTACATGGCTGGTGCCTTAGCTGATTGAGCCACAGGCGCCGAGCCTTGAGCACTACTTCAAACTGCCTTTTGATGGGGAGGGCTTCATATTGAGGCTTTCCTCCTGATTGCCATAGGAAGGGATTCCATAAGGCACAACTTTACGTTCAGTTGCACCCACAGTTTTGCAAGCTTCCAAGGAGCCGCTGGTGATCGATGGGTAAATGTGGCATTTAAAACCTGGTCTAGTGTTGGCAAGCACCCCAAAACTGCTGCTAGTATTACTGAGGGAACCAGCCTCTTGGGGACGCAGCTTCCTAATCACTTCTTTAGGGAACTTGTAATGAATCTAATTGCAAGCATCTACTTGATTCCCTACAGGATTATGTCACATAAGGCAGAGCCAGACAGGTGCTAAAATCAATAAGTGAGAGTCAAAAGTACAGAGCTAGAGGCCAGCGAGGCATTGTGACTTTATAGCTCAGGGGGAAGACTTAGGGCACTTTCTGATAACCACTGTATGTGCAAAGAAAATTTATGGCTTAGGTGTGGGAACTATGAACACAAATTATCTTTTAGACCTTTCATAATCTAAACCATGGTAATTTCTGTGGGTGTCAATGAAAAATGTGTGATGTCAATGTGTTCAGAAGGTACCACTGGGAGCAGATTTCAGGCCCTCCTGGGAATGGGGATTGTTCAGCTGTGACTGAGGTCCACTGGAGCCTTCATTCAGTTGCCCACCAGACCATTACAGAGATGAGCTGGGCTTGAATCACACATAGGCTCTTTCTTTTTCCTCCCTTTTCCTCCCTTTTTTATGGGTAGGATTTTGATAGGTGGCGATGCTATGATTGGGGCTGGACTTTTGTGAGCAGGGACCTAAAGACGGGAAAATGTGGTGCGTGTTTTGGGGCATGGAAAGTTGTTTCCTTCAGCTAGAATTTCAGAAGCAGGAAAGAAAAAATAGAGAAACAAAGCCAGACGGGGAGAACAAGATCAAATTGGGCTGGGTGCAGCGGCTCACGCCTATAATCCTAGCACTCTGGAAGACTGAGGCAGGTGGATCGCCTGAGCTCAGGAGTTCCAGGGCAGCCTGAGCACCAGCAAGACCCTGTTCTTAACAACTAGCCGGGTGTTGTAACTGCCACCTGTACTCCCAGCTACTCGGGAGCCTGAGGCAAGAGGATCTCTTAAACCCAAGAGTTTGAGGTTGCCATGAGCTAGGACACTCTACCAAGAGTGACAAAGTGAGACTCTATGTCAAAAAAAAAAAAATCAAATTGGGTAAAATGATGATTGTTAGGGCCCAGGATAGTGCTGAGTGCCACCCACAGTGCCACTGGGAGGAGCTGGGAGTGGGGAAACCACTGAGGCTCTGGGCTTGTGTGGGGCAGACAAGAGAACTCAACATGGGCCGCTTCCATGGCCACTGTGTCAGTGGCATCCCTCAGGGCACCTCCTGTCTCGGGGCTATTCCCACTTGAGCCTCCACCCTCCTCCTCTGGTGAGCCTCCACCATCCAGTCCACTAGAGCTGCCTCCTGTGTCTCCTCTCCCTGGTCACCTTCATTACGTGATTTAGCAATATCTTTTAGCTCACATTTCTGGCCATCAGAGTTCTCCTCCAGAGAGCCATGGTACTGGCTCGTGGTGATAGTCTCCAGAATTTCAAGAGTGTAAGAGGTGGCTCTGAATTAGAGGCAGTGACTATCAGTGAAAGGAGATGCGGGTAGGCCTTTAAATCCTGGGGTCAGTGGACTTGGAGCAAAGCCTGGAGGAGGGAATGAAGCTACGGGGTGTCACAGGAGGTAATGAATGCACGAATGTAAGGAAAGGGCAGCAAGTGTTGATTATTTATTAAATTCTCAGGTTCAAAGGATAGTGTTTTAGTCCATTTTCTGTTGCTTATCTCAGAATACTTGAATTGGGCTATTTATACAGAAGGAATGTATTTCTTATAGCTATGGAGGCTGAGAGTTGGAGAAGTTGAGGGTCCCCATCTGGTGAGGCCCTTCTTGCTGGAGGGGACTCTTTGCAGAGTCTCCGGGTGGCATGGGGTATCATGCTGTTAGCAGAATTTCTTTTCTTTTTTTGGCTGTGGCCGGGTTTGAACCTGCCACCTCTGGTGTATGGGGCCGGTGCTCTACTCCTTTGAGCCACAGGCACCGCCCTATTACCAGAATTTCTCCTTGCTGAGTCCTTGATCTTGGAGATTCGAAGAACGAATCCACGGATCATGGGGATAAGTGACAGGCTAGACTTTATTGACAGAGAAAAGAATAGAGAAGGAAAGAAGGGCAACACCACCTCCAACAGCGGAGGGGAGAACCCAAATGGGAGGCTCCCCCCTTCAGTCTAGGGCTTTAAATACTGCTTTTCCTATCCTGCAGGCAGGTTTGGGGGAAGTATGTCACAATTGGCAGGCAGAAAATGGTCCTAAAATTAGCACAAGAATGAGGTCCTTGCAGTTCTTGTCTCAGGCATCAGGGTATATGCTCCCCCTCCCGACTCCAGGAAGACTGGCCCAGAACGGATCAGACTTTTCTTCATGACCTTGCTTGAATCTGCCCTGCCTAGAGACAGGGGTCTATGGTGAGACTGATTTCTGAGTTCACCCAGGCCTAAAAAAATAGGGGTTTCTGTCTTACTGAATGAAGACAGTCTGGGCACCTGTCACTGTCTACCAGTATACAGAGACGGGGAAAGGTCCACCAAACTTTACTTGTCAGAAGTCTGGGATTCTGGAGAACAGTGAGAGTAACCTCTCCAAGACTGTTCCGTTCTTCCATTTCCAAAATTACAGTTTTATACATTAAAGTTTAAAATGAAAACCATGTTAAACCTTATCTTAAAAAATAATCGCGGCTCGGCGCCTGTGGCTCAATCGGCTAAGGCGCCAGCCACGTACACCTAAGGTGGAGGGTTCGAATCCCCAGCCCGGGCCCGCCAAACAACAATGATGGCTGCAACCAAAAAAAAAAAAATGGCCAGGCATTGTGGCGGGCGCCTGTGGTCCCAGCCACTTGGGAGGCAGAGGCAGGAGACTCGCTTGAGCCCAGGAGTTGGAGGTTGCTATGAGCTGTGATGCCATGGCACTCTACCCAGGGGGATAGCTTGAGGCTCTGTCTCAAAAAAAAAAAATAATAATAATCGGCATAACCCATGACCCATAGTAAACTATAATCCATGTAATCTGTGACTCAAAACAACAGGCCAATTTAGAAGTTAATCTCCTAAATCAATTACCCTAAACTACTCAAGATATTCACCTTTAGGGTAGAGCTGAATTTACAAAACAAGAACAGGAGACAGGAGGCGAAGGTCAGGTACGACCCAGCAGACCAGCAGTGTCACGTTGGCCTAGGCTGACTGGCTCCATCTTATTTCCACCACAGGTGTTCTCACCTGTCCAGCCCTGAGTGGGGGGGACCCATATCAACGTGGCTATGGGGACTGAGTGTGCTAGCTCAAGACTCTTCCTAATTTCACAAAGCCACCAGTCCCACTTCCATGATAGCTCATGAGTGAACTAATCCATTAGTGAGGACATAACCCTCTTGATGCTATCGCCTCTTAAAGGACCCACTCCCAGCTGTGTGTGGTGGCTCATACCTATAATGCCAACATTCTGGGAGGCCAAGGCAGGTAGGTTCCTTGAGCTCAGGAGTTCAAGTAAGCCTGAGTTAAGAACAAGACCCTGTCTCTACTAAAGTAGAAAAACTAGCCAGGCATTGTGGAGGGCACCTCTAGTCCCAGTTACTCGGGAGACTGAGGAGAGAGGATTGCTTGAGTCCAGGAGTTTGAGGTTGCTGTGAGCTATGATGCCATGGCATTCAACCCAGGGTGACAGAGTGAGACTCTGTCTCAAATAAATAAATAACCCCACTCCTCAATACTGCCACAATGGGAATTAAATTTTAACATGAGTTTTGGAGAGGACACACATTCAAACTGAAATAACTTAGGGGACCTGGAAAAATAGACTCAGACCCCCACTTAGGTTAATTATTGGTAATTTATTTTACCTGCTGCAGGGGCTGCTGCTCCGAGAGACAGTCAGCAGCCCAAGTGTGAGTGTGAGTTGCCTTTTATAGGCTTTGTGTAAGCATATTACAGAAGCGAAAGGTGGCTGGTTAAGGGGGGTTACAACT